>MU665369.1:0-31148 GCA_026770625.1 Nicotiana glauca
ATATATATATATATATATATATATATATATATATATAGAGAGAGAGAGAGAGAGAGAGAGAGAGAGAGAGAGAAAATTCATACCCTAAAAATGTTAATATTTTTATAATTTTCTTTTATTAAGATTATGCCTTAAAGAGATATTTATATTAAAATAGTATAGAATTTGGGTGTGGTCAAAAATTAGTTGTTCACAGTGTACTACTGGTTTAATTAAAAATTGGAAAAGAGTACTGGTAGTGGAAATAACATCATTTTAGTGCCCTTTTAATGAGCTGGAAATCAGAAAATAACATGGGTTTGAAAAACAAACTGAAAAAAAATGAAATACAACTGACACCATGTCTGGTACCTTTAAGGGTGGAAAATCATAGACAAGCATGGGTTAATGAAAAAATGTTAGAGGATGCATGTGCTACGGGAATATACAGGTTGAAAAGTGAAAGGTTTGAATAAAAAAGGACTAGTTCTAGTCTTTAAATACACACATATACATTGAGAGAAGGGCAGACATTCAGACCCTAAGAGGACAGAAATAAAGAGAGTTAAAGAGACTTTGAGAGTGAGACAAATAGAGATATATATACTGGTATTCTGATATACTCACTGATAGATTGAGAGAGTTGGCTAAATTAAAACAAAAACACTGTTTCATTGCTCCTGCTTGATATTTTTCTGAAATTACTCTAGTCCTGGAGCACTTTGGATACATCCGAGGTTTAGAAGAGGGATTGAGTCTGGTTTTAAGGACTGATTTTGTAGTTTCCGGGTTATACTCAAGTGAACTGTTCTAGTAGACTGGTCAAGTTTTGTTTTCTGGGTTTTGAAATTGGTTCTGGATCATTTTCCTGCTGCTGATCTCTGCTCGTTGCTGTTGATAACCTTTAACAATTGTTCTTCATTTCCAGTTACATATCTTGAGTCCACTTCTATGTAGCTCTCAAGTTTGGAAATAAAATAAAAAGTGATGCATGATTCCTCCACTGGTTTTTCCTTTAACGAGTTATTGTATTTCAATTAGCTCCATGACTTAGTTAAATCCTCGTTGTATTAATCATGGGCTGTGAACTATAACAGGTTGCTATTTGTTTGGTTTCAGTAGTATGAATTAGTTTTTACAAGCCAGGTTGATTGAAATTCATCAGATTTTGTTGCTAGATACTGTGTATGATGCTCGCTCTCGTAATACAGTGCATTTATTGCCGTGATAGCAGGATTTAGTTTTACAAGTCGTGACTTGATTTCTAGGGTCCAAAAGTAATGCATATTGTCCACTTTTGCAATAGAAAGCTCAGTAGATTCCTTCCCCTTTTCATGTTATGAGTCAGTTCAAAAAAATATGATGAATGAGTTTGAATTTTGCCTTATTTTAGAGGATCACATTTCAAAAATAAGTATGCTATTGTTCGTCAGTGTATCAACAAGCTGAGTGTATACATGAGATCCGAATTTAAAATCAGCAGGCACTTATTCAAAATAAGTTAGATTATTCACTTGTTTACAAAAATGTTAAGTTGAGTTTTAATTTGAGATCAGTTTAAATCAACGTATGATTTGGGCTAATTACAAATCCCAATGATGAATTCCAAATCCAATAATTGAACCCAAACTCAAGGTTTCAGCCATAATCATAGCCTGTTTGAAACTTGGGCCTAATTTGACGGGCTCAGACCTTATTTTTTTGGGCCTGAGTTATGCCCAAAGCTCCAATACTATAGATTAATATTTCCTTCATTCACAATTCTACAAAATAAGAAATAGGTATGGGGCCGCTTAAGCTAAGCAGCAAACTAGAATTAGGGACTTCATCAATAATTGAGGTAGTCTTTGTTCAAGTTTTGGGCTTGATCTTATAGGCCCAAATGAGATCCCATCTTTCAAATGAGACTTGGACCCCCTCTTTTCATTTATTTTTTATTTTTGTTATGTTGAACTGGGCCATCACTCTTTAAAATAATCTCCTCATCGTGTAGGTTTTAGCCAGTATAAAAGTCATGGATACATATAGCATTAGATACATTTTTTGTAATGATTGTAGGTGTGCCATAATTAGATAACTCATAATGAATGGCCCTCATGAACTAGTGTAGAAATGAGTTAATCAGAATAAGTTGAGGTGCTCCATGCTAAATAAAATCACAAGTTGCATAGTTTTTTTGTTATTTATATTAAATTTTTTAGAACATGGGACGTGCCATTTAGTAAACTTTTATGGCCTCCCACAAAGTTAACAATTCGGTAGTTGTTTAGGCACGTATTTTAATAATCGTACCTTCTCAAACTCGGGTGTACATTTCATGTGACCGAAAACGTTGAATAAAAGGTGTTCCGGATTGCGGGTGCATTTCATGTGACGCAAGCCAAAGACATGGCAGTTGAGCGACCGTGCTAGACCCACAGAACCTGGGAATGCCTAACACCTTCTCCCGGGATAACAGAATTCCTTACCCAGATTTCTGGTTCGCGGACTGTAATACAGAGTCAACCTTCTTCTCGACTCGGGATTTGAAACCGGTGACTTGGGACACCACCAATTATCCCAAGTGGCGACTACGAATCTTTTAATAAATAAATTTCGTTTCGATTGTCCTTTAATTGGAAAAACTCCCTTTATTTTATACCCCTCCCGGAGGGGGGGGGGGGGCAGAGTGAAAAAGGAGGTGTGACATCACCATATTGAGAAGTAGGAGATCTACACTAGTCTCAAGACCCCCAATGACAACCATACACGAACGATAGACACGGTCTACAACAATAGAATCCCATACTAGCGTGGACACATACACGGGAACACTCAAAGAATCACGAGGCACAACCAAATATGGAACGAAATAAGATGACACATAGGAATATGTAGACCCTAGATAAAAAAGAACTGAAGCATCTCTACTGCAAACTGAAACCGTACCTGTGATAAATGCACCAGAGGACTCGGCCTCAGGCCTAGCTGGAATAACATAACCTCGGGGCTGGGCCCTACCACCCTAAACTATATCCCTGGGATGACCTCATGTTGGCTGACCTCCACCTCTAGCGATCTGGCCTCCACCTCTAACGACCTAACTTCCACCTCTAGTGGGCTGACCCCTACCTCTAGCTGGCTAGGCAGGTGGTGCTGGAACCATAGCATGAGAACTCTGTTGCTGCGACTGAACACCCACTAATCTCGGACAAGTCCTCCAGATATGCCCATACTCACCACACTCAAAACATTCATCTGAATATTGCAGCTGAGGAAACTGAGACTGACCCTGACGGGCCGGTTGACCGCGATAATAACTTTGAAGAGGAAGTACTCTGATGGGAGCTGGAGATGCACTATAAGCTGGCTGCCCTGAAGGATTTACATAAGGAACACGACTCCCTGAATCTCTATGGGATGACTGAAGCACTGGATGAACGGCCTGGGATGATGACCTCTACCAAATGTACCTCGACCTCCAAATAAGGTCCCACTGAATCTACCGGACTGACGGGGCCTCTTGTCAGACCCCTAACCACCACCCTGACCTAAAATCATCTCATCTCGTCTAGCCACATTGGTTGCATCCTGGAAAGAAATCCCACTCCCTGTCTCCTTAGCCATCTGCAATCTGATAGGTTGAGCAAGTCCCTCAATAAACCTCCTCACCCTCTCTCTCTATCGGTGGGAAGTATAAGAAGAGCATGATGGGCTAAATCTACAAATCTGGTCTCGTACTAAGTGACATTCATAGAACCCTGCTGAAGGCGCTCAAACTGCCTCCGATAGTCCTCTCTCTGAAGATAGGAAGATATTTCTCCAAGAATAGCTGCAAGAACTGGTCCCAAGTGAGAGCTGGAAACCCCATTAGTCTGGCCAAAAAATAATCTCTCCACCATTTCTTGGTGGATCCTGACAGATGAAAAGCAGCAAAGTCGACCCCATTGGTCTCGCTATCCCTATGTTCCGTAGAACCTCATGGCAACTGTCCAAATAGTCTTGGGGATCCTTTGAAGATATACCGCTATAGGTAGTAGTGAAAATCTTGGTGAACCTGTCCAATCTCCACAAGGCATCAGAAGACATAGCTGCTCCATCACCGGTCTGTGCTACAACACCCGGCAGGACTACCCCAACTGGCTGAGCTGCTGAAGTCTGAATTGGGAAGCCATCTGCTCTGGAGTGTGAGTAGCGGGAGTCTGTGCTCCTCCCCCAGCTCGAGAGATGACTGGTGCTACCGGAAGTATGCCTGCCTGAGACACTCTCCATAAGTCACACTAGACGGACCAAAGCATCCTGAAGTATCGGGGTAGCTATGAACCCCTCCCGAACCTGAGCTGGGCCCGTTGGAACGGTCTGGGCCGGAACCTCATCATCAAACTCAACCTGAGGCTCCGCCGTTGGTGCTGCTGCTCGAGCTCTACGCTGAGCCATGCCCCTGCCTCAGCCTCGTCCTCTGTCCCTCATAGGAGCTGCCACTAGGGGCTCGGGCTGCTGATCAGCTAATGAAGCGGTACGTGTTCTCGCCATCTACGAAATAACATAGTAGAAGTTCAATTAGCATTGAGAGATCAAACCGCACGACAGAGATGAATAGAAATGAAATTGTTCCTAACTATGTAGCCTCTGGGGGATAAGCACAGACGTCTCCGTACCAATCCCTCAGACTCTACCAAGCTTGTTCGTGAATCGTGAGACCTAGGCAACCTAGTGCTCTTATATCATGAAGCACCAATAACCAACATAATCCAACAAGGTAATAAAATGAAGCTACGAAATAAATAATACTTCAATAGGAAAATCACCCGTTAACATGAAACAATTAGATATGGAAGCATCTATAAGCAAGTAGCAATTAATACAGAAAAGCAAGATATAGTGGAATGGGGAAAGGAAACAGGCTAAATAAGTAATTTGGCGATGCATAGGTGCTCGTCACCACACTATATGCCACACACATGGTATTTCACATCGGAAACAAGTCGGGGATCCCTAATCTCTCAAGTCAAGGTTATACCAAACACTTACCTCAAGCCAATGGGTATTTCATAGCTCAACCACCGCTTTACCTCTCGATTCTACCACCAATCCACTCGTATCTAGCCATAATTGACCTAATAACGTCAATAAATGCTAAAAAAACCAATTCCAATGTATAATTATAGATTTTCCAATATTTTTCCAAAAAGTCAAAAATTGAACCCGAGCCTTACTTGGTCAAAACTTGAAATTCGGACCAAAACCCAATTTTCCATTCACCCCGGAGCCCTGATATACAATTGGTTTTGGAATCCGACCTCAAATTGAGGTCCAAATCTCCAAATTTTGAAATTCCTAAATTCTACCCCAAAACACCCAATTTCCCATGAAAATCCCTAGATTCTGTGATGAAATCTTGTGAAAAAATGAAATAGATTGAAGGGAATGAGTTAGAACTTAGAAATCGTTTACCTCTAATTTGGAGAAGAACTCCTCTTTAGAAAATTGCCTATGGAAGCTTAGGGTTTAAAAATTTGAGAAATGAGTTGAAATCCCATCTAAGTTGTGTTTTACACAGTTGCAGGTATCACATTTGCGATCACAGATTCGCAAATGCGAACTCGTAATTGCGACCAAGGCTTCGCAAATGCGAAGCTTGGCCTGGCTTGCTGCCTTCGCAAATGCGAACAATTATTTGCAAATGCGGTCACTCTGCAAGTTACAATTGCGACGATGAACTTCACAAATACGAAGGCCCCCACCCAGCTCAATCATCGCAAATGCGATGATTCTTCGTAAATGCGGTGCTCGCATTTGCGAGCCAGATGCGAAGTCTGCAGATCTGCAACACACCAGCAATTTCCTTAAGGCTCAAAACACTCTGTAGCCTATTCAAAACTCACCCGAGCCCTCAGGGCTCCAAATTGAACATGCACACAAGTCTTAAAACATCATACGAACTTGCTCGCGCGATCAAATCACTAAAATAATATATAGAACTATAAATTCAACACCAAAACCCATGAAATTTTCAAAATAGTTCAAACTTCCTATTTTCTCAACTGATGGTCCGAATCACGTCAAATTACTTCCGTTTTCACCAAATTTTACAGATAAGGCTTAAATATTATAACGGACCTGTATCGTGCTCCAAACTAAAATACGGGCCCGATACCAACAATATCAAACATTATTCTATTTCCACAAACTATCTTATTTTTTAGTTAACAATTTTTTTCAAAAATGCATTTTTCGGGCTAGGGACCTCGGAATACGATTCTGGGCATACGCCCAAGTCCCATATTTTACTACGGACACTTCGAGACCGTCAGAATATGGGTCCGGATCCGTTTACCCAAAATATTGACCGAAGTCAACTAAAATCATCTTTTTAAGCCAATAATTATCTTTTCTTAAATTTTTCACATAAAAACTTTCCGGATACGTGCCCGGATTGCACATGCAAATTGAGGAGAGATAAATGAAGGTTTTTAAGGCCTCAGAACACGAAATTGGATTCTAACAAGAAAGGGTCATCACACCACGCTACCTTTTTTCTTATTCTTGGAAAAGTTATGTAGGAAAAGAAAAAATAGTACTCCTAAATATTAGGCATACTAACAAAAACTTGCAGGAATCATTGAAATCTAAACTAAATTAAGTATATTACTCCTATGTCATTTAAAAAAAATAGAATTATATTCAAATAAGGAAAAAAATATATATTTATATAAGTAAAATCCTACAATATATTAAATTCTTAAATATTAAGAGTTATTACATAGTTTAAATATGGAGATGTAATTATTAATTTAAAAGTTTTAAATATTAAAATAATAATTCAATACAATTTCATCGAGTGTGAACTCTATTTTTGGAGGGTAAAAAAGGCGAACAATATTTCGCTAAATGTCTTCATGCTTTAGTATAGTATAATATGGATTAGAAGTAAATGACGGGAATAATAATTATTTCTCTCTTCTTGATACCTAACTTTTATGGGCAGCCTACGATTTCACCTCTTGTTGGGCTTCTTAGGTTCTCGCTTCCCTCCTCCTTGTGTCAAGAATAAATTATGGGCACAATTTAATCTCATGGTTTAACAATTGCCTCTTATGACTTTCTATTTAACTTTATGAAAGCAGAGCCACAATCACGATTCCCCTTTCTCCTTTCACTAATAATATTACCAACAAAAGTTGCAATGAATAGAAAGGGTAATTAGTTTGGTGGGTAGAAAAACTAATAGATAGGTAAGGGTAATTAGTTTAGTTTTTGTGGGTAAAGCTATAAAACTCCCAATCTTTAATTGAGAAATTTTCACAAACCACTATTGTTCAGTGGTTATTAGCTAGCTGTAGCTATCATTTACTATACACTTCCTACAACTATATTTTCAGTTTTGCTAGAGTGTATTCGATGTATTTAAACTACTGTATCATGAATACAATAGTAAAACTCGACGTGAAACAGGGGAATACAACTAGGCAATTATTGTATCCAACTGTATTCACGATAGGTGAATACAGTAACGTAAATAGCGTAAATCGTAGACGTAAATCGTGGTCTATTCAGCTATTTTTAAACGGAAAGTGAATCAATTAACACAAATGGACTCCTAATATAACCCATCAAACTCAATTATAAATCAGAATACATAAATACATCTGAATGTATAAATTATATTAATTAAAAAACATATGAATACATTCATGGAATATAGAGAGACAGTGAATACAATGAAATACATGGAATATAGTGAGATACAATGAAATACAATAAAAAAAAAGACAATGAATACAATGAAATACATAGAATACAACGAGATACATTGAAATACAATGAAAAAAAGGTAACAGATTCTTCAAGTTGCTCAGCCCCAAACTCCGTCGTCTTTGTTCAAGAATAACCCTAATGTCGTCTCGTCGAACCTATATTGTCAGCCCCAATTTACCTAAAAAATTCCTTTCAAAAATACCTGCGCCATATGCAATATGAAGGTTAACGCCACGACCATCAATGGTCTTATCGCTTTGCATTATCAGCTCCTGATGTAATCTAATGTCCTTTTTTTTTGTTGCAAAAATGATCCACAATAGCTCCTTTTGAATGACAGCGTGACGGAGGGTTCCCGACTTAGGGTTGCCGCTGTCGTCGTAAGAGTCGGTGACGACGTAGAATTGGCCGACTTTGCCGCCGGTGGTCCCTTTACCAAAGCCCATTGCACAATCTGCTAATTTTTCATTGTCAGCCCCAATTTACCTTTCAATAACATATTTCAAACCTCCATCTCTCTAGGGCTTGATTTCGACATTGATTCAGAGTCCCGGGCCACTGGCAATGAAAATTTCGTTCGATAATAGAGATGAATCAGTGGAGAATCATGGTTGTATTAATGGAGAAAGACTGTTGTTGAGAGAGAGGGAGTAGAAAAATTTGAAAGAATGAGAAAGAAAAATAATATAAAGCTTATTTTATGGCTTAAAGACAGGATGTGACCATAAATAGATATTTGGCTATAAAAATTAAAAAGTTGCTATGAAATATAATTTTTTTTAAAAAGTATTTATTTAAAATAAATAAGATATCAAACTTTACGAAGAGGTAAAAATTCCTTTTTAATTTCATACGACATAAGACAAAAGCCAAGCCCATATCGTCCAGATCTGTTGACCCCTATCAACTACGTCCAACCTTCAATTTTACGTACACGATATTTACACATTATATATGTGTTTGTTTTTTTCAATATATCAATTATGAGGTTTAAATTTTTAATTAAAACTTTTTTTTTAAAAAAAGAACTTTTAAATTTAAGCGGCGTTTGTTTGCAAAAATTATTGTTTTACAAATTTCTCTGTTTTTTTAATTAAAAACTAAGTATGCCAAATCATTAAAGCAAGTATTTAATAGTTGTATTTCATATTTACATAACACACACCTACTTGAGTAGTATGAGAGACTAGGAAATACGTCTAATAAATTTTTCCGAATCTAAAAAATTATAGGTACCACCTTATTAAGATTTAAGAACCAATTCAAATTAAACTTTAACTTATCGTAAGGTTCATAATAATATAATGGGAACAAGAAATTTAAAAAATAAAATAATTTTCTCCGGCTAAACACCATTAAAGAAAAGTATTTCATTGTTTTATTTTTTATTTTTGAACATCTGAAATAATTGATAAAACTTTTCTCTAGTGTCACTTGGTTGAAACTAATTGTCGAGATTTCTTTTTTCAAAATTTGAAAATTATTTTCAGAAGAAGTTCTTTCACCTCCAAAATATAATAGTAGTAATTAAATTTAGAGTTATTTGAATTATTTAATTTAGTTTGGTGGAAAAGGCGAAAATATCTCTTTCCCTGCTCATCTGCCCTCGACCCTTGGTCGTCCAACTCCAACCCCACCCCCCACGTGACGCTACAAACCACACCCCGACCTTACTCCCGTTGACTGTGTACTCTTCCTACCACCAAAAAGCTCTTCTGAATCGTCAATGGAAGATTCTCAGTCTCAGTCTCACTACTCCCAACAGTACAGCCACTCATCTCCACTACCCTCCATCAATGAGTCTTCGGAGCAGCAACTCAAAATCTCAAGCTGCGATACTTCCGCCGTTGGATCGAACAGCAGTAGAGGTGCTAAATATAAGCTCATGTCCCCTGCTAAGCTCCCGATCTCTCGCTCCGCATGTATCACTATCCCTCCTGGTCTCAGTCCTTCTTCCTTTCTCGAATCTCCCGTCCTCCTTTCTAACATCAAAGTTAGTTCTCTTTTTTTTTTTTTTTTAAACCGTGTTAATATTCTAACAATTTCAATTCAGTTTCGGGATCCGATACCCTAATTAGATGCTTTTTGCTTAATATAGTTGTGCTATGTTCAATTTGAGTGAAATGCTAACCTAAATATTCGATTTCCTTATTTAATTGCATCATTAGTTTAAGTTTTAGATAGTGCTTTATTCACCTAATAATAATATTCTGAAGAGTGGAGGACCGGAAGAATTTATTGATGTGATTTAAAGTACGTTTGGAATTAGTATATATTAGATGTTTGGTTGTTTTCATTACATTGCAATTTGTTCGCTTGATTCTTTTTTTTTCACATGAGTGCTATTTTTTTTTATGATGGTTGCACGCACCTCGAATATTCCACTACGTACTACCCCGAATGACCCCGAATGGTTGCACCAAATAACTTTTGCTACCAAGGCTTAGGAAGATAGGAGAATCACCTAGTATTTTTTGCCTTCATTAAGATTCGAACCTCAGACCTCTTGGTTCTTCTCCTGTGCAATTTTGGGGAATATGTATTAATATATGCTTACATATGTATATATGGATTTCTGTGCTATTTGCAACCGTTGGTTCTGATGCTTACTTTATGGGAAGCTGATAGAATTATTCCTCTACTTTTTGTAGAATATATATTCTTTCTTCCTCTCCATATTTAGCCGTCAGTTTTGTTTCTTCACATGTTGAACCTTCCTTTTGGCAAGGTGCTCAACTCACCACTAAGTTGTTCGGTAAGATTATTATAATCATGCCTGCTGTATTTGTCATTTAAGCCGTATATGGAAAGGTTCCACTTTATTGACCGGTAATGAATAACTTTGAAACTATTATAAGTAGCATCTATCTTTCTTGAAAGTATCTTCACCCAAATTGATAAAGTTACATTGCAAAGAGATAAAAAGGATTTATCTCCCCATAAAGAAGCAGGAAGCTGAGAAAAACGAGGCATTTTTTATCACTTTGGTTATCTTATGTTCAGATGCTATTTCAATTGAGAAAGAAATCGACGAATAGTAATTTCACTTATAACCTGCAGGGTGAGCCGTCCCCGACCACAGGTTCCTTCTCCAAATTTCAACTAATGCAAGGATCTAGCGGGAGTGCTGCCTTTTCATTTATGAGAAGCTGTTCCAGTGGAAATGCATATGGTGAAACGACCGGCGAATTTGAGTTTAAATTTGCTGTTGGATCTAGTTCTACATCAGGATCACTGGCGAAGGAAGCTGCGGTACTCCCCTTATGACTGTTATCCTTGGTATTATTGGAAATAAATCACCTAACTCTTATTCAAAGCCTAAGTGTTTGAAGAAGATTAGACACTAGGAAATACAAGAAGAGCACTATTGAATATTACTCCCTACCCTCCATCCCATATAATGGGATGTAGTTTGATTGGGCACAGAGTTTTAGAAAGGAAGAAAGACTTTTGAAACTTGTGGTCTAAAACAAGTCACAAGTATTTGTGTGGCTATAAATCATCTTATCAAGGGTATAATGAGAAATTTTAAGTTAAATTGTCTCTAAATTTAGATAGATATTATTCTTTTTATCAGTACATGAATTGGGATAGACGGAGTAGTTATTTCTCTCCCAACCTTTAAAACTTAACAATTGCCAAAGTCTACTTCATAAACTGAACATTGCTTGATTCAGAAATTGCTTTAATAATCTGACATGGTGTTCTTGAAATTCTCTCTCTCAGCTGCAACATCTCATTGGTGAAAGGATTGAAACATAATTCTTTGCACTTAATGCCTGTTGTATGCTTTTAATTATGACATGATATGTAAGGGCAGCTCGGTGCACAAAGCATCCGTGTTCACACAAGATCCGGGGAATGGCCGCACCCCAAGGTGTGATGTAGACAGCCTATCCTAATGCAAGCATTAGGGTAGAAAAACAAATTTTTATAATGATATGTCAGTCAAAGAAATTCTTTTGGTCTTCTTACATATGATTTTTATCACATTTGACCTTATAAAAAGATGAATTTCGTCATATATGAATTACAAATATACAAGAGTCATTTAATGTAAAGAATGTTGTCTCAGTTCTTTCGCCAATGAGACTCTGCAAGTGAGAGAAAGACAAATTCTTGCATATGATTATCACATAATTGCTTTGTAACCAAAGTTGTAGGAATAGGTGGCTTCTGTTGGTTAATTCTCACTTTAACATAAGTATAGAGCGGTACAACGGTAGCATCTCTTTCGTTACTGTTTCGAGACCCTTAAATGAATTAGTTTTGAAGATTGACTTCATGAAAAATGAAAAGAATGAAATACAGCTTTTAAGTCCAGTCAAAAGGTGTTAACTTATTGCCAGAAAAATGATGATTCATGATTGATTTGCCATGTATTTGGTTTGCATATCTGTTGCCAATTCTTCTTCTCTGTCTTATTTATTCTCCTGCAGTTGTGAGGATAAAATGCTCATACTTGACTGATACTTGGGGTTCGGAAGCAGTTCCCTTTTTTCTACATTTTATGGATTTAATGGCGGAGAGTCCATCTGGGGATGGAATTATTCCCTGCATATCTTTGGATGGAAACAACCTCTCTATCTCAGGGTAGGGGTAAGGTCTGTGTACACACTACCCTCCCCCAGACCCCACTAAGTGGGATTATATACTGGGTTGTTGTTGTTGTTGTTGTTGTTGTATATCTTTGATTTCTTTTGCCCCATCTATTTAGTTTTTTCTTCTTTTAGAACCTCAAGCTACATGTGAACCTCAGTATTATCTTAACCAAGTTGAATCTAGTTAGTTCCTAATACACTGTTGTAATGAAGACCTTTGCAGGTTTGAACCAACAGCAAAGTGAACCACTGAATCAAATTCAAGATCGATGTCTTTCTCAGTCATTTGCACCTTCAGCTCTTGTTAAAAGTGAGATTCCTAATTCAAAAGAAGTGAGTCTACCTGCACCTGTTAGTTTAGATGCTTCGTCCATTAGTACTGCTGCTGCTGCTGCTGCTGCAATTGATAATGAGGAAATAAGTCAGAGAGGTCACTCAAATCCAAGCTCGCAGGGGTCACATGCTGATAATAGAGATATATCATCAATAACAGTTGAGAGATCATCAGATGATGGGTATAACTGGAGAAAGTATGGCCAGAAACTTGTTAAAGGTAGTGAATTCCCAAGGAGCTACTACAAATGTACATTCCCAAACTGTGAAGTTAAAAAGATATTTGAGCGCTCTCCTGAAGGACAAATAACAGAGATTGTCTATAAAGGTTCACATGATCATCCTAAACCTCAACCCAGCCGTAGGTTTACACCTGGTGCTCTTACATCTATCCAGGAAGACAGAAGTGAGAAAGAAGCATCCTTCACTGGTCAAGAAGGTAAAGTGAATAGCTATTTTAAGGGTTTTTTTTCCTTCAACAAATGCATGACATGGTAGTTTTTATTGAAGCTTCCTTAATCTCATATGGAGTTATTCCTCTCTTGGTTTATCTTTCTTGAAGACAAATTCAACACTAATGCCTACGCCAGTAACATTGAACCCAGTAGTACTCCAGTATCACCTCGACTAGCAGACGATGATGGTCTTGAAAGTACAGTGTCTCAGTTGCAGAGTGCTAATGATCAGCTGGATGAGGATGATCCATTTGCAAAAAGAAGGTAAGTACTAAAGGAAGGCCCTACAGTTATTTCTATGATGTAATTTGATTTTGACAATTGAGTCTTTAAGCAGGAAAATGGATGGCGGGATGGATATTACACCAGTTGTTAAACCTATCCGTGAACCACGCGTTGTTGTTCAAACTGTGAGTGAAGTTGATATATTGGATGACGGATACAGGTGGCGGAAATACGGTCAAAAGGTGGTCCGTGGAAATCCTAATCCCAGGTACGAAAAGCATTCACTCGACCCCGTTTTATGAGGATGCACCCCTTCTCTCGAAGTTGCGGGGCTATTTTGCCAAATTCCTTAGAGAGAGTTGTCTCGTGCCCCTAGGTATTCTCTACCTACAAACCTATGTGTCGGTTTCGCGTACCCTCTTGCTCAAAGTCGTTCTAGCTCTGTGGCGTGTAATGCTAATTGTCTGAAGTTCAAGGTGGTTAAGACTTAAGAGGTTGTTTTATGGTCCAAATAGATTAATTTTTTTTGGGGGAGTTTCCCATAATGTTCTCAGCCATTTTTCTAGTCTGACTCAAGAGATTTCAATTGTTTTGGCAAGATGAGATGTAGTGGTGATATTTAATTGAACTGGGAAAGTAATTGACAATCCCATAGAGCCATAGCAGGAAAGATCTTAAGAAGTCATCTGTTATAGCAGAAAGCCGTGGGTCTGTGCATAATCAGCTTAGAATGATAAGCCATTTTCAACTAATTAGACTTTCTTTAAATGAATTCTTAGATGATTGTGTACTGACTGTTGAGAAGTGATTTGAAATCATTTATATGTCAATTTTTGTTGCATGGTAGCCATGTACATAAATCAAATAAAATTTATCATGTGAAATAAAAAACTTTAGCTCTACACCACTCCCTCCACCCATCTAGCAGTGACTCTGCTGACAACGTCGACCCCATCTTCACCTATGTTTTTTGTGATATATTTTGCTATATTATTTACACTCTCAATCTTTTTCCATTAGATTTGTTTTTGGTCTCAAATCCTCTCCTATTTATGTGTATTGTGGTATTAATAATACGTATAACAATTGGTAGCGGGAATAATAGAATGATGGAGATGATTCTATTTAATGTAGCACTCTTTCTTTTTTAGTCTATTCCAAAGAAAATCACACCTTTAAAAGTTCTTTAATTTTAACTTCCATTTTACCCAGAGGCGGATCCAGGATTTAAACTTTATGGGTTTAGCTTTTAAGATTTTAGCATTGAACCCGTTACGTTTTTTATGTTATGGGTTCATGTCTACTATTTATTACAATCTCACGGAAGTTTTACACATAAATTTATGATCCGCGCCGAAAGTTATGGGTTCAGTTGAACCCGTACCTACTATAGAACATCCGCCTATGATTTTACCGTTAATGGCTTTTCTCTTATACCCATAGAAATAGCGTGGCATGTTTAAGACCATAAGTTCTAGTAGTACTTTTGGTAATGTTCCAAAAGTCTTTTTTTAATTCCGTGCCTAGTCAAACACCGGATGCAAAATGATCCAGCTGGAGTTGTTAGTTTATTCATAAAGTTAGACTAACAAACTTGCAAATAAGTATAAAAAAGTTAAGACTGGTTTTTTTTTTGTTGTGAAAAAATGGTAAGGTGATAGTTTTTCTTTTTCTAACAAGTATAGTTAGAGAATGCACTTCGTAGTCTAACTTCACAGGTTTGCATGATGAACCTCCTCTCTAACGTCAATCCACCCCTTTATCGCATGAATCAAAGCTGAAACTATAAATAGTAATCCCCTCTTAATTAGCACCAAAAGGTGTGGTCTAGTGGTCAATGAAGTGGGTTAGAACCATGATGTTTCAGGTTCAATTCCCAATAGAGACAAAAAACACTAGGTGATTTTTTCCTATCTGTCCAAGCCTTGATGGATAGAATTACCTTGTACCTGTTGCTGGTGGGAGATAGCAGGTATCCCATGGAATTAGTCAAGGTGCGCACAAGGTAGCCCGAATACTTTGTCAAATCTCTGATAAACTTTTGAATATCCTTGCGTGGAGGACCCAGTGATTTTTTAATTAATTTGGCATACTTTATGTTGGCAGGTGAAAGAATCTACATTTGTTGATCTCTCTTTCAATTTTTCTTGTTTATGGAGGGAGGGTGATTATTAGTTATCATTTTAGCAAAAGTAAATGGTTAGTTTACCTTTAAACCTGCAAAGTCTACATCCAAAATTCGATGGACCGTATTTTTCTTTTCTTCGCTCTAGTGATAAGTTTCTTATCTTTTCTAAAGGTATTCGTATGAATGTGATGCAGGAGTTATTACAAGTGCACCAATGCTGGATGCCCTGTCAGGAAACATGTGGAGAGGGCATCCCATGATCCCAAAGCTGTAATTACTACCTATGAGGGAAAACACAATCACGATGTACCAACAGCTAGGAATAATAGCCATGAAATGGCAGGATCGGCGCCTGTAACTGGAAGTTCACGGGTCAGGGCAGAAGAGAATGGCTCAATTAGCTTGGATCTCGGTGTTGGCATAGGATATGGTATGGAGAATAGGAGCAACGGACAACTTCAAACACTGCCTGCAGAAAATGTACGTAACCAAGTTCAGGTTTCAAGTTCTAGTATGATGGTAGTACAACCAGCTGCTGTTGCAGCATGCTATGGCATTGTAAATGGTGGCATGAGTCGATTTGGACCTATAGATAATCGTATTCAGGGCACGGGCTTTGAGTCTCTGCCCTTGCAACCTTCTACTCAATGTCCTCAAAACTATGGAAGAATAATTTCGGGCCCTTGATTGTTTCCGCCTTCAAGCAAAAGCTTAAGAATAAGAAGCCTCATCCATTTTCTTTTTCTGCTTCTTGGTGGATTGCAGAGGGCTAATCTCTTTGGAGTAACACTCAGCTTCAGATTTGAGAACCTATTTGTATGATACAGCTTCACCAAGTGTTCATTGTGTAATTAGCTTGTTATATGCTACCATTTGTAACAGTTATCGATATCTGAGCAAATGTGAACGTCAGTATGTTCGCCAAACAGTAGACAGATTTTGTTTGGCCTGGGTGTGAGGAACGGGGAAGTAATGGGCTTCGTTTAGCGATTTTAAATAGTTGAATATGTTGTACTTTATGTATTATGGAATTAGACACGTGACAAATGTATTTTCCCAATATAATGAGATACAGATAGGATGGAAATGAATTTTTGTACTTCTCCGTTGTCCTTGTACGTCATTATTTGTAATGATTGCAGGACCCGTAGGCAATTGCTCAGCACAATCCCATGCAAGGTTTCTGGTAAATTTACATTAATACAACTTATATACATGGATAGTGTAATTTCTTTTAGCTATTGGTATAATTTAACCTCTTGTAATGCATTTGTTGTCTTATATTGTACGTTATTAATTTGATTTATTATGAACATTTAACTCTAATTACTTTTTAACTTGTTGTAATGCATTTGTTTTATATTGTGCGTTACTTCTTTGGTTATTATGAACAATTAACTGTAATTACTTTATAGGTGATTCGATGTTGAAAAGTTTTTTTAATGGATATAAGTGCATTTGCTAAACCAAAGCAATCATTTCTAAAATTGATACTATTAGACAACTTGGTTTCAGTACTGCACTCAATTAAAACCTATCCGAAGATACGGGGTGCCGTTTGGCCATACATTTGAGATTTTTACGTGGTTGATCCCTTTTTAAGAATTATTCTCGTAAATGATAGTAGGTTTTATTTATTTCAAACATAGCACATTTTTTTTTACCTTTTTAGCACTTTCACATTGATAACTCCATTAACTAAGGGATCCATCTACATTAATACACTTTTTACTACATTTCTTTTTCCTTCACTCTTCCATAATTTCTTTTTTTCTCTTCCATAAATAACACTTACCCAAATATATCAAGATTCTGAAAGCAGAATATCTCAAAATTAATTCCCTCTATACAATGAGAATTTTAATATTTTTTTCTTTTTTGAGTTTTAAACTTTTTTTCTGTACAATTTATTTTAACTCAAAATGTATCTTTAATATATTTCAAGTATATTATATTGTGATAATTTACAACGTAAATATTCCATCAATATGTCATATATATATATATATATATATATATATATATATATATATATATATTCAAAGTATATTGCTAGCATATACCTTACATACAATTTATCTAAAATATTAACATGCCACTAATATGTATATAGAAGAAAATAAATATGTCACATATCCTATTTATATACAGATAATTTATACAAATATGCATGTTATATTAGTGAAAAATTTAATTGGCATATTAATAATATCTATTTAAATATAAATAAGTGTATAAATAACATATGCATATATACATGATTTTTCCAAAAAAACACATGATTTATAATATACCACAAACTTACATTTTTTTTTCACGAAATATTTATATTTTATTTCATTGGAATATACAAATATATAATTTTGCTAGGATTAAGTTGGATAAATTGTCCATGTATAAAAAGGAAAAAATTTGTTATGGAATGGATCAATGATATATATTTAAATATAAAGACGTATATAAACAACATACGCATATATACATGAATTTTTCTAAAAATATATAATTTATAATGTATATATATACAATAAGCATACATTATAATTTTTTCATAAAATATATGTATTTTATTTCATCAGAATATAAAGATGTATAATTTGCTACATTACATTATATAAAAAGGTCCATATATGAAAAGAAAAAAATCTGTTACGGAATGGCTTGATTTCTAACGAAATCATAAAACATATTATAGAATGGAGAGAAACAATAGGGAAATATATTAAATACTAGGACTGCCTTTTTAAACAACTTGATTCTTGCTGATTTGAATTGAATTAAATCTGCTATATGTATAAATATTTTACTGTCATATTTGTTAATCATTAATTAGTGCTAATCTTTTGTATTATATTTTTAATAGTGTGCTATAAATAAAAGTAGTCCCATACATTTTGGCACCTTTTTTTCAAATCTTTGTTTGTTCATAGATTAATGATCTATTTTAGAAAAAATTTTAAAATTATTTTTCAAGTTTTCAAAATCTAGTTTAGGATAGATTTTGGGTGGAACTTGTTCTCCCACTCACAAAACTTCAATATTTTTTCAAATAAAATATATGTCCAAACATAATTTCAACTTCCAAAAATTATTTTTCAAAACTATTTCAAAAATTAATTTTTCAAGTTTCAACTAAATCTATGTCCAAACGCTAGCCAGATATTCCTTCCGGTCCATAATAAGTGACCAATCACCTTTTTATTTTGGTCCAAAATAAGTGTCCGTTTATATAATTAAGAAAAAATTTAATTTATTTTTTCAAAATTACCCTTATGTACGAATTCCTAAAAAGTCTTTTACTCATCAAATTAAATTATGCTACAATATTTAATTAAGGTAGTTTAGTCACACTAACTATTTTTGTTTAGAATTTAGTATTTTTTAATGGGTGGGTCTAGAGGTGGCAAATGGGCGGGTTTGGCTGAATTTGGGCGGGTCAAGATGGGTTAGGTCAATAAATAGGTCATTGTCCAACTTAGCCCAAAGTGTACTTGGGCTAAAATGGGCTGGGTCAAGATGGGCTAAACAATGGGTCATAACTCAACCCGCCCAACTTGACCCATATTTTAGAACCATGCTCATCTTGCATAAAAAGGCCTTTTACCTTAAAATGTGTAAGTTGAAAAATATTTTACTGGTGGGGGTGGATGGGTGGTGCAGAAAAACGAAAAAAAATAGAAAACATAAAATACAAAACAATTTTGANAAAAAAAAAGTAAAATTGGGGCAACTAAGTAAATTTTTAGATAAGTTGAGTTGAGATCCCTTTGTTTTGGGTGAGATTCATGGATTGTATTTGGACTGTTTAATGGGTCAGAATGAGCTATAAAAAATAGAAAATTTTACATTCCTATACACTATATGAAACTATATTACCCTCTCTACTCAAGTTTTACTATATTTTATATACCCAATTACCATTTATGTACATTTTAAGGGAATTAATGATAATAATTAGTGTCCTAAAATTACTCTAACATATCTTCCACTCCCCCACGTTTCTCTCTCCACATCCCACCCCCCTCCCCTACATATCTTGCACCCACCCACCATTCCACCATTAACAACCATTAAAAAGCTTCGAATTTGGATTTTCAAAAAATATTATTTGTTTGAAAAATTGGATGTTGTTGCAAAGAATTGGGAATTATCTCTACGTCTCTCTATCTCTCAATCCCTAATTTTAGTAATGTAAAGCAAAGGAAAAGAGAGCAGCAATTCCACCATTAATAGCCATTAAAAGCTTTAAAGCTTTTGAATTCGAATGTGGGTTTTCAAAAATCATTATTTGTTTGGATTGAGTGTTGTTGCAAACAATTGGGAATATGTCTTGGAGTTTATATATTAATTTTGAAGGGTTTTGGTGAAGATTAGGCTTGGTTTTGGCTTAATTTCAGATTGAAACTCGAAGAAGAAGAAGAAGAAGAAGACATGATATACATTATATTTACGAAATTGTAGTAAAATTGTAGAGAAATTTTATTATGTTGTTTATATATTTTTCTTTCATTTATTTAACTATTGTATGAAAGTTGAATAATATTGTGTAAAAATTATATTTAAGTTGTATGATACTGTAGTTGTATATAACTGAGTAGAAATAATGTATGATTTTTTTTTTGAAAATTATCAGTTTATTCATGTAAACCGCAATATTTACAACTCATAACTATACTTAGGACTAATTTCATTCTAGCGTACACCATATCTGGACATTGTGCCCCAGAATATGAGTACCTAGCCCGTTCCTTCTACATTTTATCTATCTCTCCTATCATTATGAAATACACTATATTTCTGGGTACCAATCTAATGAACTCATCACTCTAGCCAGCTTTGGAGACCTTGTTGCTCTTACATGCACTTCCTGAATTATCAGCCTTAGTGTTGTTTTAGCAGGTCTTCTTTCCTTCTGAAACACTGCACAATTCCTTTCTTGCCAGCAATAGTAAACTGCTGCTGCAAGAGCCATTCAGCATATCTCAGCCCTTACACTTCTTCCCTTTGCCTTCTGTACCATCCACTCAATCACATTCTGCCAGTTTCTCGATAGTATTTGGATGTCTTTCCACTGCAGTAGTCCACCCCATATTCTTCCTGTTATCTCACATTCAAAGAACAAATAATATACTGTTTTATTCTCCTTATTACACAATGGGCAGCTAGGTTCGACATTAATGCCCCATTTCATCAATCTATCTTTGGTTGCTAGTCTTTGTTGGATGGCTAGCCTCAGTATAAATGTCCATTTTGGTTGCCCTTGATTATTGCACACTAATCTTCTCCACACTACCTTTGGCCATTCTCCCTGCATCATTCTATATATCTTCTTAATTGAGAAGTTCTACATTTGACTGACCTCTTCTTCTTCTAATCCAGCATTATCAAAGTACTTCCTTGCTTGAAAGACTTGCTGCACAGTCCATGAAGCATTTTTTGCATTTGCCTCCCACACAGTCTTTTCTTTTATATAGTAGGTATGTACCCAATGCACCCATAGCTTCTCTTTTCTTGTGCAGATGTTCCATAACAACTTACATATCGCTGCTTTATTCCACAATCCTATGTCTATGAAGTTCAAGCCCCCTGCTGTTTTTGGTAGGCATAGCCGGTTTCAGGCTATCAGTGCTTTCCTGGTAGGTTCAGCATTCCCAGTCCACAGAAATCTTCTACATATAGTCTCTACAAATTGAATCACTTTCTTGGGCTATATGAACACTTGTGCCCAAAATGTCTGAATAGCAAATAGGACACTCTTCACCAAAATTGCCCTCCCTGCATAGGACAAATATTTTGCTGTCCAACTTTGAATTCTATGTAGCATTTTTTCTATTAGAGGCTCACACTGCATGATAGATAGTCTCTTGGTGCTTAAGGGAACACCAAGATATCTAATTGGAAATTCTCCTTTTTTGTATCCAACTGCTTTTAATATTTGTTGTTGTACACCTTCACTCACCCCTCCAAAGTAAATATAGCTTTTGTTCTGATTTGCTATAAGTCCATAAGCTGCTGAGAATTGTTGGAACTGATCATGCAATGCTTGTACTGACTCCATATCACCCCTGCAAAACAAAAGCAAGTCATCTGCAAATCCCAGTTGTACAAGGTTGAACCTTGCACATCTAGGGTGATATTTGAACCTTTTATTCTCCTTTAAGATCTTCAATGATCTACTGAGGTATTCCATGGCTAAGTCGAAGAGGAATGGTGACATTGGGTCCCCCTGTCTATGTCCCTTCTTGGCTTCAAATGAATCAGTTGGCCTCCCATTTATAAGCACATAATATGTCACTGTATTGAGACATACTGTAATCCATTTTACAAACTTTTCAGGAAAGTTCAGAGCCCTCAGTACTTGCTCTATATATTTCCACTCAACAAAATCATATGCCTTCTGCATATCTATTTTAAGCATGCATCTTGGGGAGATATTCTTTCTACCATACCCTTTCACTAGCTCATGACTCATTAGGATATTATCTGTTATTAGTCTCCCAGGTACAAATGCTGCTTGGCAATTATCCACCAAGTAGTCCATTACTCCCTGCATTCTACTAGTAATAATCTTGGAAATGATCTTATACAAAACTGTACAGCAAGAGATAGGTCTGTACTCTCTTATATTTATTGGATTCTGTACCTTTGGTATGAGTGTGATTGTTATGCAATTAATTACTTTGCACATGTCACCACTATGGAAAAATTCTAGCACTGCATATGTTATTTCTTCCCCTACAATATCCCAAGTTCTTTTGAAGAAGAATGCATTATAACCATCACAACCTGGTGCCTTGTTGTCATCAATTCCCCATAGAGCCTCTTTTACTTCATTCCTGCTAACTTGGCTAATCAGCTGGAGTTGTTGCTATCTATTTAAGACCTTCCCATTTTGCATTGTCTCATAGTTGATCATTGGTAACTGTTCTGCTGAGCTTCCAAGAAATCCCCTGTAGAACATTAGAATCTCTTATTCCACCTTCTTTGGATTCTGTATTACCTCACCTCTGCTATCAACAAGTCTGCCAATGTTATTTCTTGACTGTCTATGCTTCAAGCAAGCATGATAGTAGTCAGTATTAGAGTTACCCAAATTTAGCCATTGCACCCTTGATTTCTATTTCACTATACTCTCCTCCACTAGTAACCATTTCTCTAGCTCCAATATGTCTGCTTTTCCATCTCTTTATGCATTTCATTCATCTCAGGCCTTTGCATACATTGTTGGATTATTTCCAGTTTCTCTCTTGCCTCTTGTATTTTTCCACCCATACTACCATACTCATCTTTGTTCAGTTGTTTCAGGTTACATTTTAATCTCTTCAGCTTATACCACACATCATTCATTTGTTTCCCTTGACATCTACCCCTCCATCCATTCTTTACTACTTGGCTAAATTCTGCCAAATTTACTAGGCAGTTTATGAACCTAAATGGTCTCCCTCCATCTATGTTATTACTACCAAGTACAATACTTAGTGGGCAGTGATCTGAAAATCCTGGATTCATAACTACCCCTCCATATTTGGCCATCTTTGTATCCACTCAGCATTGGCTAATACTCTGTCTATCCTGCTATGGACATGATTATTATTCCAAGTATACTGTCTCCCCACTGTCTTTACTTCTTACAACTTATTATCTAGGATAAACTGTTTAAAATCTTTTGTCTCCATCTCTTGAACAGGGCACCCATTATCTTTCATCACCCCTTAATATTGTATTAAAATCCCCCATAACCAAGCATTGCTGTTTGATTTGTATTAATTCTCCTGTTAACTTTTCCCATAATCTCTTCCTTTCTGCTACTGTATTTCTCCCATATACTGCACAAATATGGATGTCAATCTACTGCTGTATCATTGTCACATTCCCTGATATGAATTGGTCATGATTCTTCTCCATCTTGAAATCTACTTGGTTAGGATCCTATGCTATCCATATCCTTCCCCCCGAGGCCTCCTCATAGTTATCGACCCATCTCCAGTTCTTTACAATCTTTTGTTTAACTAACTCAGCCTTCCCTTCTTTAACTCTATGTTCTATAATATCTATCCTTACCACCTTATTAATTTTGCAAAAATTTTTCAACTCCTTTTGTTTGTACAACTTATTCAGTCCCCTAACATTCCAGGCTACAAAAATCATCATTTCAATAGCAATTTAGCTATCTCACCTCCCCATTCTGCATCCTTTGATATGGCCCTATCATCATAAGCCTCAGATATTTGAACTATCTTCTGTGCAGTATCCACCAGGGCTTTAAATGCATTGCCAATGTCAACTTGTTCCCCTCTTCTTGCTTCTGTATTTTTCTTCACTGCTGATCTTCCCTTAACAGTTTTTCATTGTGCATCATCCACTTCTTTGTTCTCTTGTTCCTGCTCTATCTCCTCTATTTGTTCAAGGAACCTTCCCCGTGCATCAATTTTATCAGCTTTGGGATCCATGACTTTCACTTTCCTCCATTCCTACCTCTGCTTCACTTCTGTTTTAGTCTCCATGATGTTATTCCTCATTGCCTTTGGTTCCTTGCAGTTATGCCCCAATTGACAGCATGTTTGACATTACTTAGGTCTCCAATCATATTGCACTCGCTGTTCTAATACCTTCCCTTTTGGGTCCTATACTTTGATCTTCTCTGGGAGCGTTCTCGTAAAATCCATCTCCACCAATATTCTGGCATATGAAACTCTATCAGCTATTGTTGTGCGTGCATCGGTATAGATTGGCTTTCCCAGTGCACTCCCTATCTTACTAAGTGCTTGATTACTCCATTGATTAAGCGGAAAATTAGGAAGCTTAATCCACAGAGGTATGTTCCTCAGCACCTCTTCATTGAAATCAAAATCCTCCACCTATGGCTTCATAATAATTGGCCTGCAGTTCATCGTATAAGGTCCATTTTCTGGAACTCGTCTTCTCCTCATTTGTACTTAGTAGTACTATGAAGTACCCATCATTGTGGAATAGCACCTTTGGTTTTTGTATATTCGTCCACTGACTAGCTATAAACCTCTCAATAGCTCCAATTGAAGGTACATTCCCCACAACATACAGTATCATTGCTCTATTCCACTTCGAATTCTCCTCTATCACATCTTCCTCCATTAGCTATACGAAAATTTCTCCCTCTTTCATAATCGGCGGTATATAAGTGAGATCCATACCTTTTGCAGCTAGCTTATTCTCATGTAGCAATCCCGCCCATGATCTGCTCTTATCTAACATCGGAATATCTGGTTTCGTCTGACCTTCTGCTTGATTCTTCTTTGCAACAGTACTTTGCTCTGCATGTACTGTTCCATTGGATTTCATAGAGCTTGAGCTTGCTTTCTCTCCATTAGCTATTGCATTTCCAGATCTGCTGGTTGTATTCTCTTTCCTAGCCAATTTTGTGTGAGAACTCACTGTTGTTACTGGTTTTAGTGCATATTCACCTAGATCTGGCCATTTTGCCTCACTTTCATGTTCCGATTCATCCTCTTGAGTTATCTCATTTGCTTTAGCTTTCCCTTTACCGTGCTCTGTTGCTTTGTTCATCACTATCTTCTGATCCAGTACCGGTGTCCTAATTACCAGTTTCCTCGGTCTTCCTCTTCCCCCCATTTTCCGGTGGGCGCAAGTTAGTATTCACCTAACGTACGCCGAGAGAGAAAAAGGTGTTTCATCATCACTATACAATTTATATACTCTAAACTGTCATTATTAAGTTCTATAATATATAATTACTTGTATGAAATTTATTTTTACTACGTATAAATCAGATACAAAATATACAAAAGACATATTGTATAAACGTATTTAAGTTGTATGTTATTGTAGTTGTATTTAACTGGGTAGAAATAATGTGTGAAAGTTGTAGATAAGTTGTATAATATATAATTAATTGTATGGAATTTATTTTTACTACATATAAATCAGATACAAATTATACAAAAGACATATTGTATAAAATTTGTATAAAATTTGTGTTTAAGTTGTATGATATTGTAGTTGTATATAATTGAATATAAATAATGTAAGAAAGTTATAAATAAGTTTTATAAGCCTATGACATAAGCTTTGGGATTTTTTCGGTCTCTTTTAATTTAGACAATTTGGTCAAAATTCATCCGATATGAATGGACCCAGGTTCATCTGTTTTGGATTTCTGCTTCATCTAGTTCTGTCCAGATCTAATTCTATAATTGATGATGGTACTTCTCATGCTTTTTCAGTAATTCTAGCCAGTTTCTCTTCCCTTCCCTCTGTGCAAGGGTTCAAGAGTATTTGAAGTTTTTTGTTTGTTTGTTTGTGAATAACATGTAACTTTTTCTTTCCCTTGCAATTTTAAGTTCACAACACCTTCTGTTATCACAACTTCTTAAAAAGAAAAGGAGAGATGTCTTCAGACAAATACATGTTTGTAAAGAAAATTCATCCCCTTGAACGTTTGCAAGCCATTGAAAGAGAGTGGGGCTTCCTCCTGTCGCCGGGTATTGCAATGGAAGAAATCAAGTTCCTTAAAAGGGAGTTCAAGTTCCTCCATATTTTCCCCAGATTGCAGAGTTTTAAAATTGTACTCGAATTTAGAGATGCAGTTGTCAGTATTTTTGGTGATCTAGTGAAGAAGAGAAAAACAGATAAAGGTGTAACTAAATCCCTTAATTAAAGGTACTAATAATGGATTGTGTGCCTTTAAGGTGAAATGTATATATTTTATAAACAAAACTTGTATAGGTAGCGTAATTTACTAAACATGAACATTTAGGGTAATAAAGTTTCCAATAGTGTATAGGAATGGAAAAATCCATAAAAAAATAACAGGTTAACTTGGGCTCAGCACAATTAACCCATGAGCTAATATGTTTGTAGCCCAAACCATTACTTTTTGGGCGGGTGGATCAGTTTGGGCTCAAATTGCCACCCTAGGTGTGTCCAAGGAAAATTAATCACTTACTGTGGATCGGACAGGGGCGGATCTATTAAGGGAGGTGGGGGTGCCACGCCACCCGTAAACTTCTATCGGAACTCTTATATTCTATGTATATTTAGAAAAAATTGGCTATATACCAAATGATGGCACCCGGATTAATAAACTTGTTCTAGGTGCCACTGGTAGAGTGCCGTCTTTTTGTGTCCAAGTGCCAGAGTTCGAATCCCATTTGCTTCAAACATATCTTCGCTTCAGTTTTAGGCTTTCACCCTTTGATATTTACATTCGAGATGTCACCCTCATACATTTTCATCTTTTATCTTTATTTATTTTTTGAGTCTTTTTATTATGAAAATGTTATTCTTTTTTCATATTTAAGCTTAAAAAACAAATTCCTTTTAACAACCATAATTTCAAAATTCAAACTTATATCCTTAAGCATTCTCTTCCTGTACCTTCCCCTTTTTCGAGTCCTCTAGATGTACATACATAGTTACATGTTTTGTTATTATTTCTTTTCTAATCTTCTCTTAATTCCTTTTGGTTCCCATCTAATTGAAGAAGAAGAAAAAGAAGAGAATTAGTCAATGTATTGTTGCAAATGTTCCTAATGTATTAGCAACATTAATAGCTGTTAGATAAAATTAAACTAGATCTAATTTTTAAGGTCATTAAAATTGGTAAGTCGTTCTTATCTTTTCATGAATGTTATAATTATTAACTTTGATCCAAACTAATTTGAAAGGAGTGTGGTTTTCCTATTTTTTGTGATATAAGCAATATCAAGCAAAATAGGTTGTCATAATTATTTTATTATTTTTTTGTTTAATCAGTTATTTATATAAGTCATAAAGATAGAATATTTCAAATCGAACCCGAAATGGATCAAATCGGTTAAATAACTACCTCTGTTGGGACCATATTGTAAATATCAATATATCTATGTTCGAAAATATTCCGGCACCCACAACCTCTAAATCCTGGATCCGCCTCTAGAATCGGATCGGATGGAGTAATTTATAAGGAGATTTGAAATTGGGTCATGGACCACTCCCTATCGAAATCAAGTGACAACAAAGTATATACCCCAGCCTGAGCCTAGCCAGCAAATTCTTCATGTGATTTGTTTGAAAGTGGAAAGGAATAATGCTTCCAATTGGAGGTTTTAATGCATAGGTACAAAACCCTTAAATTCAATTGGATGAATCCGTCAGTAACGTGGTACGTACTATTTCCACTAAACTGCTACCCTCATACTTCATCCTTTACAAAGCTCATTGGTTTCTACATGTATTCTTCCACCTTATTTTTTTTAGCTCTATGAACAAAATACTATGACTAAATTAAGCATGCATGGATGAAGCTCTAAACGTGCTTCTTTTTTAATTGTAGTATTATATATAGTAACAGGAAAGTTGATAAAGAATGCATGCTATGTGGATGTCAGTGACGGAAACTATCAAATGTGGTGGTAAGCTGATAGATGTTTCCCCACAGCAGCAGAAACCAGAAAAGTGCAAGTACAAATGCATAAGTTCTGAGAAGAAGACAGATTATTATTATGAGCTCACTCCCACAGAATTCAACTCCACATTTCAGCACAAATCCCCCCTGCGGAGATGGTTTTATGGTAAACTTTCTAAGATTTTAATTATATTATCTTTTGCTATATAATTACTTAAACTCAAGCTTCACAATTCATTCCCTCTTATTTCTTCTTTTGTTTGCTCTTCTATTTCTTGCGTCGTTTGTAAACTGGATTACAGAGGCTGCTCTTGCCTTCTTTTTAGTACTAAAGGTGAATAATAATAATAATAATAATGTCTAAACGACTCGTTGGAGCAAATAATGTGAAATTAAAGTTCCAAGGTAGTCCATGGAAAATGACTTCCGTCCATAACTGAGGGAAGTCAGCTTCAACATTTTCCATTGGAGAACAACTTCTGGTGACCAAATACCAAATAATGACTTCCTTAAGAGAAAAAAAAAATCCTGAAAAATAAGTTCCGTCATATCAAACAAGGAGCTAATTTTAGGTTTCAAAACCCGAACATAGTCTAGAGAATTGTTATATGTTCCAAAACCTTTTGACCATAAACATTAATAATCCTACATCTTTTACTTACTTGTAAGGGTTGTTTCAAAAAAATTGTCAAACTTTAGGTGTCTGTAGTATTATTTCCGTCCCATATAGTTGGAGACATTATACTTTCTTTCAGAACTGGAGATTGGCGATCCATCTAGGAATGTTATTGAGAAGATTTTCAGAGCAGCCTCAACAAATCCATCAAAGCAAAGTCGGAAAATAAAGAAAGTTCTAAGAGTGAGCAATACAACTGATATCTTTGAGAAATTCGAAAAATATAGAGAAACTGTGAAGAGAAGGTCCTTTGAGCAATATAAAGGGCACCCAAGAAGCATAGTTGATGGAAATGAATTGTTGCAGTTCCATGTCACCACAATGACTTGTTACAATGGACAAAAGAAAATCATTTCTAAGCTTTGTAAAGATCCTAGTTGCTGTGTCTGTAGGCTACTTCAATCCGGTTTCAGAAATTCAAGAGATGGAATTCAACTAAGCACAAGCAGTGATGTCCCGTGCCAGCGCGCGAGTCGCTTCTCCAACAGAAAGAATGTCAAGAGAGCTGTCATAGTTTGCAGGATAATTGCTGGTAGGGTAGTAAATAAGGATGATATCAACCTTGAGGAAGAGTATGATTCAGTTGCAAGTGGACTTCATCTCAGGTCACAGTGCTTGATTGTAAAAGATTCAAGTGCCGTTCTCCCCTGCTTCGTCATAGTTTTAAATTGAATATATACCTCCCAGGAGGCAGCTTTAAGATTTAAACTCAATGTGCTGCTGAATCATGCGTTCAGATTTTAATATTTGTTAAAAGTTTTAGTTGTTTTTCACACATGCACGCGCATATATATATATATATATATATATATATATATATATATATATATATATATATATATATAGGGTTTGAAGCAATCGCTCGAGTAAAGGCTCCATCTTTTGTGTGTAATTTAACATGTTCCTTGAACCATATTTGAGTAAACATAATTTCTCTTTACACGATAGAACATAAATGAATCAATATGATGATGACTAGTTGCCAAACAGAGTTTTCGGATTTTGATAACATCCAAGACCAATTTTTTTTTTTTGGTTTCGCACCGGTGTACGGTACTCGTATTGGAGTCCGACTATATCTGGATTCGTGCCGCGTAGTGCACCTTTGGAGGGAAGCGCTCCCTACCAAAATTTTTTCCATACCCAGGCTCGAACCTGAGACTTCCAGCATGCCTACATCTGTTTTACCAAAATTGAACATAAAGTTCTCCAAGCCCAATTTTTTATCATTTTCGTCTGAAATTAAAGCACATTTTTGTGACCAAACTAAACGTTTGCAATTTTTTTTTTCCTAATCAAAAGTATATATGTAAATAACATCTTTCAAAACAACTATTCCACATTAATACGACAGTGCTTGAAAAATAATATAAGTTTAAACATGTATTTGGAATGGAAGTAAATACTCAATAAAATCCTGACCTCAAACCCAACCCCGTGTACTAGCTAAATAAAGATATAGGGTGTGTTTGGTATCACGAAAATATTTTTCATGGAAAACAAGTAGTAATCTTACTCATTTTTTGTGTTTGGTATGCAAATTAAGGAAAATAACTTCTCAAGATTATTTATAAATAATTAAGATACAATAAACATGAAGCCATAAACTTTTGAACCAACAACCTTCTGAACCCACAAATTCCATAAACTTCTGAACCGCTAAACTTTCAAATCCGCAAACTTTCGAACCCATAAACTCTATAATTTTTAAACCCGCAAACTTCCAAACACATAAACGTTTGAACTCATTAGTTTGGAACTCGTAAAATTTCAAACCTGTAAACTGAAAAATGAAGAAATAAAAAAATCAAAACAAAAAATATATATGTAAAAAATTTACGGGGTGGGGTGGGGTGGCTGAGGGTGGGTGGTGCAAAAAAATGAAAAACAGAAAATACTAAATTAAAAATACAAAAAAAAAGTTAAAGAAAACAAAAATTTTGCGGGGTGTAGGTGGGTGGTGTAGAAAAATAAAAAAAATCAGAAAACAAAAAAAAAAGGAAGTAAAAAAAATAGTTTTTTGCGGGAGAATTGGGGGAGGGGAGGGATGACAGGGTTGGGATGAGTGCGTGCCGCAGAAAAACGAAAAAAACAGAAAATTGAAGTTGGAGGGGATTGGGGTTAGTTAGACGTGTAGGTAGGTGGATTTTTTGGAAAATGTTTTCCTAACTTTTTCTAGGGAAGTTATTTTCCTCCAATTTCAGGAAAATGTGATATCTAGGAAAATATTTTTCAAATTATCTTGTGCAACCAAATAGTGAAAATGGGAAAATATTTTTCGAAAAATATTTCCCGTCATACCAAACACACCCATAGGCTGACATCATTTGCTTACAATCATGTTTACAATTGTAACTGCTGCACAGCCGCCGGACTAAATATTTACCTGCATATATTTACACCATACCAATAAAATACAAGATATATGTCTTTATAAATATAATTATCGCTAAATCATAATTAATTAGTTAATATACATAATCACCTTATTTGTCACTTAATCATGATAAATTAGTATAATTTTATGTAAATACCTGGTGCAAGTAATTTTAACCGTCATCACTTAGTGGAGTATAACCTCGTAGGGATGATTGAGATAAAGGTGTTGAATGTGAGGGTGAGTTTTTTTTGG
>MU665369.1:33059-57971 GCA_026770625.1 Nicotiana glauca
GAAGGCCATTTGAGTTCTAGCCTTAGCTTTCATGATCCGAGACCTCCCCTAGCTTTTTATGAAATTTTGAAGAAAATAAAAATTATGACTAAAAATGAGGATAGAGTTGACCACGATCAATATTTTGGTTAAACGTTCTGGGATCGGTATTTTGACGATTCCGCTAGGTCCGTATCGTAATTTTGAACTTAGGTGTATGCCGAAAATTAAATTCGGAGGCCCCTAGGCTGATTTGACTTATTTTACCAAAAGTTAGAACTTTGAATGTTTGAAATTTTTTTATGTTTGACCGTAGGTTGAATTTATGGATATCGGGCTCGGATTTTAATTTCGGGACTTAAAATAGGTCTGCTTTACTATTTGAGATTTGTCTGCAAAATTTGGTGCAATTCGAAGTTGGTTTGATAGGATTCCGACGCTTGGTTCTGATTCTAGAGGTACTCGGGTTTTCTATTAAATTTCATGCGTTTTGATGTCCAGTTCATAGTTCTAGATGTTATTTTGGTATTTTGACTGTATGATATTCTTAGACTTGTGTGGATCTTTGATTTGGAGCCCCGAGGGATCGATTGAGTTTCAGACGCGTTTCAGAATAGTTTTGAGCTGGAACATGTTTGCTGGTGTGTTGATGCCTCAGGTGTCACAATTGTGAGCTCTAATAAGTGAGAATTTAACCATTTATTAGTACCTTCTTACATTAGTTTTAGTGAAAGTGTTAATTTTGTACCCAAAACTAATGAAATTGTGTAAAATTGCAGGCATATTGGAGGACTGAAGCTTAACAAGAAATCTAACTCAAAAAGGAGTATTCCAGCTCAAAAAGGCAAGATCGAGAAAAGAAGGTGAAAGTGCGGTCCGCAGAAGTAATTCCGCGGCCACAGAAGAAAGTGTTTACCGCAGAAATAAACATGCCGTCATAGAAAGAGTCCTGAAACTTCAGAGGAGTTCCAAGAAGTGCGGTCCGTATATCAAATTGTGCCGATGCAAAAGCTGGTCGCACTGACAAGTGTTAAAAAATTCAGAGAAAATGCAAAAAGACCAAGTGTGAAGCTTCGTCAAAGTGCGGTCCACAGTCGAAAAGTGCGGCAGCAGAAGCTGAAGTACAACCGCGGATGGAATTGTGCGACTGCAGAATTCCTCTCAACTCCTGAGAAGAAAAAAAGTACGGTCGCACATGAAATTATGCGGCCGCAGAACCTCTTGAAGGACATTTTTATTAGCGAATTTTCTGGACACTACAAATAGAAAGAAAACAATTTTTAGGGCAAGTTTTATACTCTAAAGAGCTATAACGGTATATTTTACTCTTTGGGAAAGTAGTGACAATTATTAGAGAAAATCCATTAGTTTTATCATTTAAGATAGTTTTATTTTATACTTTTTTTTTACTTTCTAGCATATGTAGCTAGATTTTATCTAGGGTTGTGACCTAATCCTAGTGTATAAATCTTATGGATTATTAACTTTAATGCTTATTTATGATTGAGTGTTTATTATGTAGCCTTGTTTATGCATTTTTTCTAGAATTAATGATTGCAAATATTAATTCTTGTCTATTTGACTTAGTTCTTACTTGAGAAAGATAGGCTTAGTATAAGAAAATTTGGCTAACAAGAATTGATATAGTTAAGGTTTTGGCTAGTTTAATTAAATGGTTTAACTAAAGATAGGGAAAGCCCGACTTGGAATCATATGAATTGTTTGGATTGCTACCGAATTGGACTTGAGAAAGCCAATTTGGGCATAATCACTCTATAACCAAGAGGTATTGAGTGGGTACTTGAGAATTAAGAGTTATAATATACCCCGATCCACAAAATAAGTATTAACGTAGTTTACCCATTAGGTTTGCACCTAGGTGAAGGTTATATCCCTAGGATTTTTCTCCAATTGATTAAAAACACCAAAAATAATTATTTTCTTTCTAGTTACTTTTAATTAGTCCAAATTTCTTAGTGTTAACTTGGAAAACAATCACTCTTTGTTTGGCAACGTAATTCAGTTGTCTCACGTGCACTTTTCAAGTATCTACCTTAACACCCTTTCTAAACTCCCTTAGGAAATTGACCCCGACTCTAGTCGAGTATTATAATTGCAACAAGTGTTTTCACTCACTATTGAGTATAGATTGAATGTGGATTAATTTTTGGCGCCATTGCTAGGGAATTTTTGTGGCGTTAACTATATATTTGAGCGTGTTCTTGAAATATCTTCTTTTCCTTCTGTGTTACTAATTTGTTGAAGCAATCATAGGTACAAAATGGCAAACAATGAGATCGAAAATATGCTATTGGGTGAGTTGGACGGCGAAGAGGAACAACTAGATGATGTGCCTCAAATGCCACAACCAAATCATCGCGACTGTGGTCAACAAGACAACGTGCCCCCACCTCCCCCACCACAATCACAAGCGACACAATACCGAATTTTTCCCAAAGAAGGTTATGCATGTGCAATAGTCCCCCCCTCGCATTAGGGTAGGAAACTTTTAAATTACCAATGTGATGCTCACTTTGCTAGAGCAATGAGGCTTTTTCACCGGTGCGCCAAATCAAAATGCTTATAAACATTTGAAGGGCTTTGTGGATACGTGTTGGGGTTCAAGCGAACAAATATTTCGAAGGATGCTTTGAAGCTAAGGTTTTCTCCTAAGCTTTAGATTGGTTGGAAAACTTGCACAATCATTCGATCCATACTTGGGATGAATTGGCGGTAAAGTTTATTGCTAAGTTTTTTTTCTCCAAGTCACATGGCTACTCTTAGGGATGAAATATTAGCTTTCAAGCAAGATCCCAATAAAACTTTGCATGAAATTTGGGAGCAGTATCGGACAATGGTGAAGGAGATCCTGAACAATGATATGACCGAGAACATGATCCAACAAACTTTCTAATGTGGTATTAACATTACGAACCAATGTGTGGTAAATCAATTGGCCGGAGGAAACTTTATGACAACACTTTATGCGGTGGCATTTGAGATTCTCGATAAGATGGCATAAACGTCTTCGACTTGGCAATCCAGAGCCAATGTTCCACAAGGGATCCCAACATGATTCATTTCCATAAATAGTTATAAGACCATGAGCAAGCCATTACCGAATTGACAATAACTATGAATCAACACGCCAAAGCCCAACTTAATCAAGTTCAAGCTTCTAAGAAAGTTAATGCTATGAAAGGGGTAAATGTGTTGGTCAACAAGAAGAGGACCAAGGATTCACAATTGCAAACCCAAGTGGAGAATTATGCATAAGATGATAGTAGTTTTGATCAATATGATTCTTATCATGAGCAAGAGAAAAATGTACCATATTTGAACAATTACTAAGGTCAAAGGAACAATTTCCAAGACCCCAATCAATAACAATGGCTATCACAAAATAACCAAGGCAATTGGGGTTCTAGCAATCAAGGGAATTGGCACAACAATAACAACCAAGAAAATTGGAGTGAAAACAGTCAAGGAAATTGGGGAGGGAACAATCAAGGTGGTTGGGGAAATAATAACAATCAAGGAAATCGGGGGTCGGGATTTCAAAGGCCCCCAATGTACCAACAACCTAGCAAACCATCTCCATATCCTTTCCATGGTTCAAGTTCTTCAAACAATGATATGGGCCGTAGAACATGTTCAAGCAAATGATGGAAAAGAATGCTGATTCAGATGCCCAACTTGTCTCACATAACACATCAATCCGTAATCTTGGCGTTCAAATGGGGAAAATCTCTCAAGCTCTTAATACTCATCCTAATGGTGCACTACCAAGTGATATTGTGGTACACTCAAAGGGTGGTAACAATATGGGGTATGCTATGGTGGTTATCATAAGAAGTGGAAGAGGTAAGAATGCACCCATCTCAAAGAAAGGCGACTTGTGGATGATGACCAAGTGATACAAGAAGAGGAAATCCCAAACAATGATGTTCAAACAAGATATGAGGTTCGGATTGTCATTGATAATAGTGTGGAAGAGACTCAAGAGGAGGTGAACCCGTCTAGGGAGCACATTATTGATGTACCGAAGCCGGTAGTGCAAAAGGCTAAGGCAGCATTGCCTAAGCCTCCACCTCCCTATCCTTAAAGATTTGCAAAGCAAAATGGTGAGAATCAATTCAAAAGTTCATTCAAATGATGAAAAGTCTCTCCATTAATGTGCTGTTGGAAGAAGCTTTGGAATAAATGGCCGGTTATGCCAAGTTTATGAAAGATCTTGTGACCAAGAAGAGATAAATGAATTTTAAAACTATCAAAGTCACTCATCAAGTGAGTGCAATTGTTTATTCCATGGCTCCTAAGTTGGATGATCCCGATGCTTTCATGATTACTTGTACAATTGGGAGTGCCGATTTTGCTAAAGCTCTGTGTGATCTTAGGGAGAGTATTAATTTGATGCCCTATTCGGTGTTTAGAACTTTGGGAATTGGGAAACCGAGACCCACATATATGAGATTGCAAATGGCCGATTATACCATGAAGAGGACATTAGGAGTGATTGAGGATGTTTTGGTCCCGGTTGATAAGTTCATTCTTCCGGTGGACTTTGTTATTCTAGATTGTGAAGTTGATTATAAAGTGCCTATTATTCTTGGGAGGCTTTTCCTTGCTACGGGTAAGGCTCTGTCAAAATCCAAAATCCCAATCTATCACGATGGCACCTAACATACTTGCTATGTAAGCCGACAATAATATAACAGCTAAAACTCTGAATAAAACATGTTTTATAAACTCAACAGTGGAAAATATCATAAATATCTTATAAGAGTAACTGAAATACTACTACAACTACCCCAAAATCTGATGTCAACGGGTACAGGAGCACTTAGTAGTATCAACTTAACCAAAATTCTAGTACAAATCCATAAATAATAGAATAGTACTAAAAAAAATAAAAGAAAAGAGAGTCAAGGTCAGTAGAGGCCATAACAACTACCTTGAAGTCTCTAAGAAAGTACGACAATGATCTAGCAATCTCTATGTACAGATGTACCTACCCAACTCATGCTATGTAAGTGGTGCCGCATCGGCTGGCCTGCCCAACTCATAGGCCTCCCACCATTTGTAAGATGTCCCTATCAACTAAAAATTAGTAAATAAAACTCCATTGTTCTCAGTCTATAAAATCCCGAGCATCCTCTGACTCTACTCCACCGAACACTGGAGGCTTAAGCCTCCCAAACCACTCTAGTTTCTTCTTCTCCTAATCGTTCATAGGTGGGCCAATCTGGGCTTGAGCAGCTGTAGCCGACTATGCTTATAGTACCCCTAATGTTTTGAGTCCCTAAGCAAACTACCCTAGAGTGCGGGCGGCGGGAGTATGAGCACCTCCCCCAGCCTGAGAATGACTGACGCAGTCCGAACCAAAACCGCCTAAGCAAGGCTCGTGCATATAGTCAAAATCTGGGTCAAAGTCTCCTGAAGTCCTGGGATCACAATGGGCATAACTGGTGCCTGAGCTAGTCCTACCGTATTAACAACATCTGGTATATGCTCCTCAACTGGAGAAACTAGTGGCTCCACAGGTGCCGCTCTAGCTGTAGTATGAGCTGCACCTCGACCCTGGTCTCTTGTGGCCCTAGCTGGTGGCTCGGCCCTGGCCTCTTATGGCCCTAGATGGTGGCTCGGCCTTGGCCTCTTATGGCCCTAGTTTGTCCACTCATTCCAATTGCATGTGTCCTCACCATCTCTGATAGAATAAAAGAGTAGAAGTTCAGATTCCAGAATTAACAAATTCGAATGAAAAGAATATAAGAAATTAAAGTATCCCAACGGTTCAGTAGCCTCTCCAAGATAAGTACATAAGTCTCCGTACCAATCTGTAAGACTGCTAAACCTGCTCAAGACTCGTGAGACATAAGTAACCTAGTGCTCTTATACCAACTTGTGCTCTGATACCAACTTGTTATGACACAAAATCCCAACCTGTCGTGATGACACCTAACATAGTTGCTAGGTAAGACGATAGTCACATAGCAGCTAAACATCTGAATGGAACATGTTCTATTAACCCAACAATGGAAAAACACATAAATATCTGATAAGAGTAACTGAAATACTACTACATCATCCCAAAATCTGGTGTCAATGGGTACATAAGTACTACTAAGTATCAACATAACCAAAGCTCTAGTACAATTATTTGAATAATAAAATAGTACAAAAGAAAATAAAAGGAAAGAGAGTCAAGGTCCGCAGATGCCATAGCAACTACCTTGAAGTATCCATGCAAGTATGACAACGATGTATCAATCATCGCGTACAAATGTACCTAGATATGCACACGAAGTGTAGAGTGTAGTATGAGTACAACCGACCCAATATACTCAATAAGTAAAAGGATTAACCTTGGGCTGAAAGTAGTGACGAGCTTAGAAGATACAGTAAGAACCAATATATTGACAACACATGTAAGATAAGGACAATGACAATAAATAACTCAAAGAAATTCCATAATCATCTCATTCAAGGTATAGAAATTGAGACAGGCTCAACACTGATAAAAATATGTCAAGTACAACTAGCATGCAAAATGTTACATCTCTATGCCTACATATCAAATGTAATGTATCACAATGATATTCCCAAGTACTCATACTCTCGGAGTAGTCAATCTGTCTATCTTAAATGCCCTCTCATCACACATATAATTACTCAGTACTGTACGGTTGCCTAGCATCAATGCCCCTCACCAAAGCACGTATATATACTACCATTGTGGCTGCGCTCACTATTGGTATGCCATACTCTAGAGGGACTGATCATGCTTAAGCGCTAATATAAAGCCTATAAGGCCTGCTGTAGCATACAACCATATCCAAATAATAAATAAGCCTATAAGGCCTGCTAGGAAATGCACTCCGATCCATAGTAACACCCATAATCCGGCTCTCACGCCCACCTTAGCCATCAATCTCTCAAGTCTCAAGGGCTAAAAAATCTCGTACAACTCAGCCCAAACAATGATAACATGTGATGTAATAGTAACTGATAACAGATACTGAGATGTGATATGCAAACGAAGAAATCATGACTGAGTACATAATTGCAGTTAAAACATGTAATCTCAAAACATCAGAAATAACCTCAGCAGGTCTCAACCGATTAGGCACATAGAGATTAGGCACATAGCCTAAACATGGTTTCTAGAATGAATCACAGTTCAATTACTCTAACAAGTAAGGTTTTCACGGATAGGAAAAGACTTGATAACAACATAATACAAAATAATCATTCGGATCATGATTACCATGGTGCACGCTCACACGCCCGTCACCCAGCATTTGCGTCACCCCAACACAAAATGATACAATATGTTTTTCCAGGGATTTATACCCTTAGTTCCATGATTAGAAGTGTTATTTACCTTAAAGTGCGCAACTCAATGCTCCAACAAACCCTTGCCTCGTGAATCGGCCTCCGAATGACTCGAATCAAATCACAAACAACTTAATATAATCAATACAAGCAATAGGAATAGATTCCATACAATAAAGCTAAATCTTTATCAAAATTCAAAAAGTAACCAGGCCCGCACCTCGAAACCCAAAATTTCCAAAATTCGAACATCCATTCAATTACGAGTTCAACCATACCAAAATCATCCAATTACAACCACAAATCAACCCTCAAATTCAAACTCTCTAATACATTGACCAAAAATCCCCCAAATTTCACCTCAAACACACATAATCTAGGTGTAGAAATCAATGGATATTCAATATTTATGGACAAAAGTGATCAGAAGTCACTTACCTTTTGAATTGTAGTGAAATCCCTCTTAAATATTGCCCCTAGCAAAGCTCCATATGTCCAAAATTGAGATAAAATTCGAAACCTTCAAAATATAACACTGCATGGCATTTCTTATATGCGATCCATTCATCGCTTCTGTGGAACTGTTTCTGTAGTCCAATTACTGCATCAACGGAACTCACTTAAACTCTGCCCCACCGTATCTGCGATCCAAAGCCCACACCTATGGAATCGTACCTACGGAACTTTTCTGCTTCTGCAACTCATGCCCTCCAATCACCTTCCGCTTCTGTGGACCATCCATCGCATCTGCAGACGTGCTTCTGCGCACTTATGTCCGCTTTTGCAGACTCCAATCCCAGTTCCTCATCCGCTTTTAGAAACAATACGCATATAAGGCTCGCAAATACGGCATATTCCTCGCACCTGTGACCCATCAGTAGCCTAGCCAAACACTTATCTGTGACTCCTAGGCCGCTTCTACAGCGTTGTACCTGCGGAATCCCTCACAAGTGCGATTGCACCATAACTGAAGCTCTAATATTTTTCTTAAGTCAAATTCTCAACTTGAATTCAATCTGAAACAAACCCGAGGCTCCCGAACCCCATCCAAACATACCAACACATCTTAAAATATGATACGAACTTATTCAAAGCCTCAAATCACATCAAACAACATAATAATCATGAATCACACGCCAATTCAAGCCTAACAAAACTAATGAATTTCCAACTTCTTAAACCAATGCCGAAATCTATCAAAGCAACTCTGATTGACCTCAAATTTTGCAAACAAGTCATAAGTGACACAACAGACGTACTCCAACTCCAGAATCAAAATCCAAACTCAAAACCAACAAAGTCAACTCTCGCTCAAACCTCTCAACCTTTCAAACCTTCAACTTTCCAACGTTTGTCAATTCAAGCCAAAACAACCTTCAGACTTCCAAATCAATATCCGGACATACACCTAAGTCCAAAATTATGATACGAAGCTATCAGAAACATCAAAAATCCATTTTGGAGTTGTCTACACAAAAGTTAAACTCCGATTAACTCTAAAGAACTTAAGCCTCCAACCTTGAGACAAAGTGTCCCAATTCACTCTGAAATATCCCGAAAACCAAACCAACCACCCTGAAAAGTCACAGAATCACAAATGAAGATAGAAGAAGAAATAAATGGGGAAGTGGGTCTACAATACTCAAAACGATTGGCCGAGTCGTTAGATTCTCCCCCTTTTAGACAAATGTTTATCCTCAAACGGGTCTAGAATTATACCTGTAGTCTGAAATATGTGTGGATATCTTCTCCGCATGTCCCTCTTGGTCTCCAAAGTAGCCTTCTCGACTGGCTGGCCTCTCTACTGAACTTTAATTGAAGCTATATTCTTTGATCTCAACTTTTGAACTTGCTGAACCAAAATGGCCACTGGCTCTACATCATAAGTCAAATGTCCATTTAACTGAACTGTGCTGAAGGCCAACACATGGAACGGGTCACCATAATACTTTCGGAGCATGTAAACATGAAACATTGGCGAACACCCGCTAGACTAGGTGACAATGCAAGCTTTTAGGCTGCCTCTCCAATCCTCTCAAGCATCTCAAAAGGGCCAATATACCAATGGCTCAACTTGCCCTTCTTCTTGAACCTCATAATATCATTCATGGGAGATACTCTGAGCAATAGATTTTCTCCCACCATATAGGTAACATCATGAACCTTCCTATAAGTATAGCTCTTATGTCTTGACTATGCCGTCGAAGCCAATCCTAAATTAACTTGACTTTCTCCAAGGCATCCCGAACAAAATCGGTACCCAACAACCTAGCCTCACCCAGCCTAAAATAACCAACTGGAGAACGACATCGCCTACCATATAAGGCCTCATAAGGAGCCATCTGAATATTGGTAGTTTTTGTTGTAGGCAAACTTTGCAAGTGACAGAAATTGATCCCAAAAACCCCGAAATTAATAATATAAGCGCGTAGCATATGTTTCAAGATCTGAATGGTGTGCTCGAACTGTCTATCCGTCCGGGAGTTGAATGTTATACTCAAATCAACCTGTGTGCCCAACTCTCTCTGCAACGCTCTCCAAAGGTATGATGTGAACTGCATGCCCCGATCAGAAATAATAGACACCAACACACCGTAAAGACAAATAATCTCGTGGATATAGATCTCGGCTAGCCGCTCTAATGAATAGGGAGTCACGACCAACATGAAATGTGTAAACTTAGTCAACTAGTCCACAATCACCCAAACTGCATCAAATTTTTTCAATGTCCGTGAGAGCCCAACAACGAAGTCCATGGTAATACGCTCCCATTTCCACTTAGGAATCTTAAGTCTGTTAAGAAAATTGCTCGGCCTTAAATGCTCGTACTTCACCTACTGACGGTTAAAGCACCGAGGCACATACTCCACTATATCTTTCTTCATTCTCCTCTACCAATAGTGCTGCCTCAAATCCCAATATATCTTTGCGACACTTGGATGAATGGAATACTACAAACTATGGGCCTCCTCAAGAATCAATTCACGTAACCCATCCACATTGGATACACAAATCTGACCATGTGTCATACCTCCTTTTTTCTATACCCGAAAGGGTATAAGGGAGTTTTTTCAACTTAAAGCAATAATCGAAACAAGATTTATTTATTTTAAAGATTTAGAGTTGCCACTTGGGAAATTTATGGTGTCCCAAGTCACCGGTTCAAATCCCGAATCAAGAAAAGGATTGACTTTGTATTACAGTCTGGGAATACAGAAATTTGAGTAAGGAATTCTGTTAACCTGGGAGAAGGTGTTAGGCATTCCCGAGTTCCATGGTTCTACCATGGTCGCTCAATTGTTATTATTGACATAATTATCTGATTTTAGAAACAATTTTAAACCTATGTGCATTTTACTTTTAATCATTTTTATCCATTTTAAAGAAGATTTAACGTCGTCTAAAATATGTCTTTGGATCACGTCACATGAAATACACCCGTAATCCGAAATACATTTTATTCAATGTTATAAGGATTTAGATTTGGGTCACATAAAATGCACACCCAAGTTTAGGAAGGTAATATTATTAAAGTGCTCACCTGAAGTAACTACACATTTTAGCTTTGCGAGGGCCATGGAATTTTGCTGAATGGCACACCTCAAATTCTAAGGTTGAGTTAAAAATTAATTAAAACGAGGGCCATGTAATTGTCATTTTTGTTCGGCATGGCACACCTCAAATTATTCTACGTAAAATGTCTCTAAACTAATTAAAGTTTCTCTAAATGGCTTACAAGAGGATGTTAATTATTTAAAGTGACAGGGCTTCAATTCAGCACCCAAACGAGCTAATGATTTTAAAAAAAATGAAGGCTACCTCGTTTGGGCCCAACGTGAGCCCAACAACATGATAGGGCTGTCCCAGCTAATAATTCCTAAGGCCACTTGCACTGGCCCAACTAATGAGGCTGGTAATTTCAATCAGGGTGGACTTATGATCGAAAATCCACAAAACGGCCCGAATAGCAAGCCAGGCGTCCATATGCACTCAAAGAGGACAATAGGCTCACTTGAAGCCCAAATGAACAAATGCCACAATACAGCATTGCACTTTTAGAATTATTGGGCCACACGCTACAACTCAAATTTTGATTCAACATACATGAACAGTCGCAACTACACTGATTCAAACATGTTACAGAAAATTAAAACTAACATTAACCATTCTGAAATAACAACTAAACCCATGCCTCAGCTAATTGTAAAATACAAAGCATATCATTTATACTATCAATTACTTTGTGAATTCCAGTTGAGATGAACATGCTCCAAACATTATCAAAAAACCTCTAAAATCAATATTTAGACCCACTTTTCAATCACATGGACTTGTTTTAACAAATGAGCGAAAAATGACAGGAAAGACACGTATGCAAGCTCTAACTTCTTTGAACATTCATTTTTGCTAAGGAAAATCCTAAGGCTATCCCCTGTGAATCCTAACACAACATTATTAATGTAACTTCTAAGAGATGCATCCCAAACATACTAAATCAACAAATAACAAGCAAAATTCAATTACAAATATGAATGTTAGATCACTATACTAATTAAAACATGGCTGCCTCAGCATAGTTCCTGAAACCTCACAAGGTAACAACACAGTCTTACTTATACAATCCATAATTATAAAGTTAAATCATTATACTAATTAAAATATTCCTAAGGCTGAACATTATAAGAACAAATGAGGTTGGACAAAAGAGATGAAATTCATCATGGATCTCATCATTTTATTCAGATTCCAAAGCTAGACTTCAAGTACATCTAAGTGATGTCCATAAGGCCGTGTAATACCTGGAAATGAGAATGGAAAAGGGGTAAGGTTCAGCAGTAGAAATCAACACTACACCAACTAGCAAAAATAGCTCCAATTCCTAGAAATAATATCTAACAGCTTAATATCGCAGGTTCAAACAAACAACAACCCATCAAACTTTAAAACCAAGGCTTTGATGACTAATCTTAAACCATTTCTCACTCGAATGGATTACAAAACAGTTCCAGAAATTGAAAGCAATCAAAACCACTGAGGGAATCTAATAAAACAGTAAAACTTGTATGCCTTTATATCAATTAGAGTGTTCAAGGCTGCTTAAAATGAAAGGTAAAGGGTCTTTATATAGGCATGCCTAATGCAGCCTTGGCCTGACTAAACAATTCCCTTTTTACCCCCTTATTTTCGATTGTTTTTATCCTTTTTAACCCTATAAAATATCTAAAAACCCCTACTTCTTAACAAACTAGTGCTCATCTTAGCTTCTAGAGCCTTCCCCCAACAAAAATGATTCCCTCCCAACTCGAAATCCCTAAATTAACCTTTGCCCAACCAGTTATTACAACCCCTGTCCTTTCCTTTGAGGCCCCCTTAAGTTTATAGACCTATAATTGACCCCTTTATAGATTCATGAAGTGTTACAAACAGGACTACTCAAATGCAAATGCTTCAATCAGATCAAAAGGTAAATTTCTTAAAAAGAGATTCAAAATATTTTAACAATTGAAAACAAATTGACCATGAACCAAACACAACAAACCTTCACAGGATTACTAAACCAACACTTAAACAGAAACACAACTAAAAAACTTATCGCACTTAATCTAAACATGATTTAAATAATTTTAAACCTAAATTAACTAAAAATGAAACATTTAAGCTTATTAATCACAGAAATTAAAACAACAAAACAAGCGGATCAAGAAACTTATATAGCTCAATTAATAGGCGAAAAAAAAGAGGACTTGGTTAGAAGCCAGAACACCCACATGAATTTTTCAACCCAAGGGAAAAGGAATGAGGAGGAAGATGAATCAATTGAAAGAAAATCATAAGGAATGAAGAAGAACTTACCTAGTTGAACAAAATCGAACCCGTAACTCGAACCTCTGACTTCGTTCCAAATAATGCCAACCATTTGTTCTTGGCAAGAACAAATAGACAGCATTATTAAGGGATGAAACCAACCAAAAACTTGAGAAAGAAGAGCAGAGACCCTCATGCACCAGTTTAGGACTTGGCCTTCTGGAACTCAAAACCCTACATTTAAAATTCGAATGGTTTTGGGGGTATTTGAGAGGAACTGAATATGGATTTAGGATAAGGGGAACGAAGTGGTTATAGGGTGTAATTTTGGGGCGATTTGGTGGTGGCACCGCCACCGGAGAAACTATGGCGGTGTTAGGGCTCATGAATTCAACCAAAGATTCGAGGAATTTCGGTGATTTTTGAGGGAAACTGGATGGGTATTTGAGATGAGGAGGCGACGGAGGAGCTGTGGTGTTAGTTTCACGGCGATTGAACACCGGCCGCCACTATAGGTGATTTCCGACCGACGGCAGGTGGTGGCTCAAGGAGGAGTGGTGAGAGACGATCATGGGGTGGTTCTGAGATAGGGGTAGGGGCGTTAGGACAATAATATATCAAACGACCCCCAATTAAGAGTCGTTGGATTAGATTACCTCGACGACTCAGATCTGAAGTTGATTAAATGGGCTCGTTTAGGAGGTGAAGGGACCAGGTATTTTGGGAATGGGTTTTGGGCCATTTGGGGCGGGTATTTTATGTGGGCTTGGACGGGTTTCAGGGGAAGGGATGGTTTGGGCCTAGAAAAATAACCTGAAATGGACCAACAATTGATCAACCATTTTGCTTTTCCTTTTCTTTTCTTTTTCTCTCCTTTCTTTTTTTTTTCCAGATTTTGTTAAATACAAAAATAAAACCTGATTTAACTCTAAAACAAAATTAATACTAATTGCATTTTCCAAAATTAACTAAGACCTAACTTAAAGAAAACTATAAAATTCAAAATTAAAAGGCCAAAAATGCAAAATATACTATTTTTTGTTATTTTCTTTCATATTTGTCACAATTGATTAACTAATTAACCTAAAAATATAAAATAGGACCCTAAATGCAAATGCACATATCTTTTATATTTTTTCATTAATTAAACAAAAATAAAAATACACAGACAAATGCAAACAATTAACAAAAAAATGCCATTAAATTCACAAAGTTACAAATAATGAAAAGAAATTATTTTATTTTAAAATTATGGGAGTAATTCATATAGGGTAAAAATCACGTGCTCACTGTCACACTTTCTTTTTCACTACACCCCCGGAAAGGGGTACAATAAAGAGAGTTTTTCCAATTAAAGGACAATCGAAACAGGATTATATTATTAAAAGATTCAAAGTCGCCACTTTGGAGATTTATGGTGTCCCAAGTCACCGGTTCAAATCCAGAATCGAGGAAGGATTGACTCTGTTTAACAGTCCACGAACCAAAAATTCAAGTAAGAAATTCTGTTAACCCAGGAGAAGGTGTTAGGCATTCCCGAGTTCCGTGATTCTAGCACGGTCGTTCAACTGTTGTTATTGGCCTAATTATCTGATTTTAGTACATGTTTCAAACCAATGTGCATTTTTACTTTTAGCCATTTTTGATATTTTATAAAGCTTTAACGTCGTCTAAAATATGTCTTTGGACCGCGTCACATGAAATGCACCCGCAATTCGAAACATATTTTATTCAACGTTATTAAGATTTGGATTTAGGTCACATGAAATGCACACCCAAGTTTAGGAAGATAATATTATTAAAATAACACGTCTAAAGCAACTACGCATTTTCATGACCTATTAATCTAGATTAATTTTAATATTATTATATGGACATGATTTATGAAAAGGTTATGGAAAATGGAGTAAGTTAATTAATAGATTAATTAGGTCAGTATGGACCAAGACTTTAATCACAACAACTAAATCCAAATATTCATTAAAAGTTTCAGATTTTCCAATACTAAATCAAAGACCAAATTTTGTATTTTAGAACATTCAACGATCCAAATCTAAATCTGTTCCTGTGTGACCCATTTTTGTCTAACCAATTAGCCTTTAAGATCAAGCTTACTATTAGCCCATGTAATTTAAAGAATAATTTAACAAGTGGCCGCAATAAAATTACTTCACAGAATAGAGTAACTAATAAACATAGAATCAACCAATTTGAAGGCATTCAAATATTCAAACAGTTTAAATAACAATTCTGAACAAATCAACCATTAAATGAGATTAGAAAAGAAAGAACCTCGGCAAAATCTCTTCTGTGTATTTATAAAGGACCTTCGAAACAAAGCTTGATACACCAACAAAGCTTGATACAGCAACAAAGTCGTTCAACTAGCAAATGGATGTTAAATTATTAATTCGGAGCCATAGCAGAGATCAAGACACAATTACAGAATCAATTTAGAGTTAGAGTCTAAGGAAGTGTACCGTTAAACTCCATGGATTCAGCAGGGACAGCAAACGACGATTAAGCCTGAGACCAACTTCCACAATCCACTAGCTACGCGCTCTCACAGCCCGGAGAACTTGACCGATGGGACGTCTACTGTTACCATGTATTTAAGAGGCAGAATACGCTAGGGTTTTCTAATCGCTAGGGAAAGGGGGTTGACCTCTATTTATAAAGAGTGCCTACCCATCACAGGCCAATAGTTATTGGGCCTCACTTATCCACACACATAATATTTATTATTAGGCCTTTTATTTATCCACCACTTGAGCCAAGTCACTATTCTTTTAGGCTATAACCAATTAACGTAAGTCCAAATTTCAACATTCTCTTACTTGGACGCCAACGTTAATTGAGGACAAGAAAACAATTTTAACTATTTGAGCCTTTTTTTAAGAAAGTCATTTTGAAAAAGGATTTTAGACTCTACGGTGGCCACATTACTCACATAGCCAAGGATAGAATGACCCATATAATAATCCATTCAATCTCAATAGAAAAGACTAATAATGAATCGAAGCAGGCATTACACCATTTTAAGGTATGAATTCTATCTACGACCACATATGCTGGAATTTCCATTAACATGGATCAAACATGTGTGCTAAGCATTTTATCTTTCTAATCAAGCTGAATAGATTCACACCTCTTAGAAAGAAATAATCTTCCAAGTGATATTATAACCATATCATCTCAGGAGCTTCCAAGTGACATAAAATTATATTACTTCAGGAGGATTCCCTTGTGTCTTACCGGGATAATCAAGGCAACATGCCACAAGACTCAAAGATATCATGAGTTTATGCAATGTCCAATTGAAAATAAAAAATAAATAAATTATCTTATTAGTCATAAGCATAAAAGGTATCAAATAACACAACCTTGCATAAAAATAGAATTTATCAAAAGCAATATCTCAGTCAGCAATTACAAGGTAACTCCCACTGACTAAAGCATATCAAAAGACTCTAAATTATCCATATTTTTAGCATGTTCATTAAACACTACAGGCCTAAGACCTTTAGTCAAAGGATCAACCAACATAGATTTTCTGCTAATATGCTCAATACATATATCACCTTCTTTTACCATATCTCTAATCTTAAGAAACTTAAGGCTAACATGCTTAGAGCCTCTTGTTCTCTTGTTATTCTTGGAGAATAACACAACTGCACTGTTGTCATAGAAAATAGTCACCGGCTTAGATATAAAATCCACAATTTGCAATTTAGTAAGAAAATTCTTCATCCAGATAGCATGTGAAGCAGTCTCAAAACAAGCAATAAACTCAACTTCCATTGTAGATGTAGTAGTGATACTTTGCTTCTCACTTTTCCAAGAAATAGCACCTCTACCCAACATAAAAATATACGCAGAAGTTAATTTCATGGTATCTTGACAACCTACAAAATCAGAATCTGAATATACTAGAAGATCCAGATCATCAACCTTTTTGTGTACAAGCATGAAGTCTTTGGTGCATTGTAGATATCTCATCACTTTCTTTGCAACCACCCAATATGCCCACCCACGATTAGAAGAAAATCTTCCCAACATGTTAATAGAAAATGCAATATCAGGCCTTGTACAAATCTGTATGTACATCAAACAACGAACAACACTTGCATATGGCACATCTTTCATAGTTCTCATTTCAACTTCATTTTTCGGACATTGATCCTTGCTAAGTTTATCTCCTTTTACAACAGGTGCAATACCAGGTCTACAGTCTTGCATATTGAAAGTTTTAATAACACTCTCAATATAGGAACATTGTGTTACCCAATAAACCACGTGACCTATCTCTTTTAATTTCTATCCCAAGAATAAAAGAGGCTTCACCAAGATCTTTCATATCGAAAGACTTAGACAAAAATTGTTTGGTCTGATTCAACAAGCCCAAATCATTTGTGGCAAGCAGAATGTCATCAACATAGAGAACCATCATAATAAAATTTCCATTAGCTATTTTAAGATAAACACATTCATCAAGCTTATTTTTCACAAATCCAAATTTTGTAATAATTTCATCAAATTTCAAGTACCACTGCCTGGAGGCTTGTTTAAGCCCATATATAGATTTGTTAAGCTTACACACTAGATGTTCTTTACCAGCTTCTTTAAACCCTTCAGGTTGAACCATGTAAACTTTTTCAAGTAAACTCCCATTCAGGAAAGCAGTTTTAACATTCATCTGGTGCAATTCTAAATGAAAATGAGCCACAAGAGCAATCACTATTTTAAATGCATCTTTGGATGAAACAGGAGAAAATATTTCTTGATAATCAATACCTTATTTCTGAGTGTAACCCTTAGCAACCAACCTTGCTTTATAACGGTCTATGTTTCCCTTAGAGTCTCTTTTAGTTTTAAACATCCATTTGCAACCAATAGGTCTAAAACCTTTAGGTAATTCAAATAATTCCCACTTCATTGTGTTCCATGGAGCGCATTTCATCTTTCATTGCCTCACGCCATTTATCAACAAATGGAGAGGAAATAGCTTGAGCATATAATAGAGGGTCAGTCAACTCTTCAGTATCATTAAGAATTTTAGTCACATACACAATAAAATCATCAGAGATGGTAGACCTTCTTTCTCTTTGTGACCTGCGGAGTGGTTTATTGTGTACATTTTGTTCAGGAACTATGGGATGTACGTCGTTGTTCCTTTGATTCTCCCTCTCATGAATATGTTGGTTTACCACCTTTTCATGCATAACAGATACTGGGACAATGACTTCCTTCTCTTTCAATACAATTTCCAACCACATGAACAATCACAATCACAAACATCATGCTCAAGAAATTTCATATTAATAGACTCAACCATTCTAATGCCACGCTTAGGATAGAAAAACCTAAAACTTTTACAGCGATCAGGAAAGCCTATAAAGAAACAACTGGTAGTTTTAGGATCAGTTTTCTTTTCTGTGGGTGAATAAATACGAACTTCAGCTGGACATCTCCAAATGTGAAAATGGTTCAAGCTAGGTTTTCGGGTTGTCCATAGTTCAAAAGGAGTTTTCAAGACAGATTTTGTAGGAACTCTATTTAGGATATAGCTAGCTGTTTTTAAGACTTCACCCCAAAGAGACTCAGGTAGGCTAGTCCTTGACATCATACTTCTCACCATTTCCATGAGAGTACGATTTCGTCTTTCAGCCACACCATTCTTCTCAAGAGTACCTGGCATGGTATATTGTGCTACTATCCCACATTCTTGCAAAAATAAAGCAAAGGCCCCATACATTGACTAGACTTATCATATTTTCCATAGTACTTACCTTAACGGTCAGACCTCACTATCTTAATGGACTTCCTAAGCAGTTTTTCAACTTCAGTCTTGTAAATTTTAAACTTATCAAGTGCTTCAGATTTTTCTTTTAAAAGATATATATAATAGTACCTTGAAAAGTCATCAATAAAAGTAATAAAATACTTATGATTGGTCAAAGTTGGTACATAAGGTCCACTAATATCGGTATGAATTATTTCTAAGAGTTTAGAGCTCCTAGTGGAACCCTTTCTCTTAACCTTGGTCATTTTACCCTTAACACAATCCACGCAAGTTTCAAAATATTTTGGATCAAGAACAGGTAAAATATTTTTCTTTATCAATCGTTCAATTCTTTCTTTAGAAATATGACCAAGACACCTATGCCATAATAGGTAAGACGTTTTACTCCTAACAGACCTTTTGTGGGCAATATTTTCAACATGCATTGCAAAAAAATTTTCATTCAATATATTCAAGCGATATAGGCCATCACTTAAAAAAGCATCAGCAACAACATGAATCATAGGAAATTTTAATAATACCATTATTTTGTTGAAATGAAAAGCCAACTTTGTCTAAAAGGGAAACCGAAACTAATTTCCGTCTCATAGATGGTACAAAAATAGTATTTTCTAAATGAATACTATAATTATTCTTAAAGAATAAAATAGATATCCCTATAAACTCTACTTTTGCTTTGAGTCTATTGCCTACAACAACACTGCTTCATCCTCTTTCGGCTTCCGTCTGCTTACTAGATCCTGCAAGTCATTGGTTACATGAACAGTTGTACCACTATCCAACCACCAGAAATTTAAAGGAACATGAACAAGACTAGTTTCAAAGCAGACAAAAGCCAAAAGATTACCTGATTTCTTTTTCAGAGGACAACTAGCTTTCTTATGACCTATTTGTTTGCAATCCCAATACTTGATTTCTTTCTTAATTACAGCTTGAGAACCAAGAGAATTATGAGACTGACCTTGGTTAACACCAGGCTTATTAGTATGTCCACTATTACCACCTGGATGATGAGAATGACCATGTTTCTTTTTGTGAAATTTGGGTCCACCTTTTCTTTTATAAGAGGGATAATCAGCTGATCTAGACGAACTAACAAAGTTCACTACACCCTCAGCTTTCTCCTTTTGGATCCTCCCTTCCTCTACCACACAAACAGTAATAAGTTCATCAACACTCCACTTATCTTTTTGGGCATTATGGGTTTTCTTAAGTTGGTTAAACTGCTCAGGAAAGGACCTTAGAGATTGGTAAACAAGAAAATCATCGGTAATGATTGCACCTAAATTGTTTAGTTTGGTAGAAATGTTAACCAATTTAATAATATGATCACGGACACTGCCTACAAGGTCATACTTTATGGTAGACTAGGAATCAATCAGGCTACCTATCTCAGCTTTATCCGATTCTAGGAATTTCTGTCCAATGGCACTCAGAAATATTTTGCATTTCCATTATCCTTAATTGTACCCTTTATGTGATCAAAAATGGATCTATTCATGATCATAAGACTCAATTTGTTAGCCTTAATCTATTTTTCATACTTAGCCTTTTCATCAGCAGTGCTAGTAGTTGTAGGTTCAGCAGGTTTCTGTTCAGTCAATACAAGGTCCAGGTCCATCAGGCCTAACACTATTTCAACATCCTGTTTCCACTTTTTGTAGTTGCTAATAGTCAGAGTTTCAATGGAATTCAATTGAGTAGTCATATTGTTAACAGCTGTATAAGCAAACAACACAAAAAATTTAGATAAAATCATGGGCTAGAATATATAGATCAAAAGAGTCAAAGACATCCATCACACCCCTCATTTGAGTAGAAGATGCAACTGTCTCCCCTTTAAAAAAAACAAGGAGTCAAGGAATTCATTGCATCCTCACCTTTAGGCAAGAAATACAAAACCTCCCCCCTGTTATCCAAGAGCGCAAGGCATAAATTGTGTCCTTCCTTTGGGTAAGAGACACAAAACCTCCTCTTACATCAAATTATCCTTATTTATTTTATACATATACATGAGAATCCAAGATATTAAGCTTCATCCTTTGGGTTAAAATGTAATATCTTATCTGATAAATTAATTTGGCGTCACTAGTATCAAAAGGTTAACCTCCAACATTACTGTACACTTGTAAAGGACAATTTAGACATGGTGTATTAAGAATATTTCAAAGAAATAAATAGTCCACCTTGGTGGAAACTATCTATTAATTATAATTCTCAATGCATGTAGTAAATGATACATGTATTTAATATTAAGAAAGTGACTCCAAATAAATTAGGCTACTTTAGTGACACTATTTATTAATCACAGTTTCTTAGTTATACACGTTAATACATGTGATAAACCACCCATATATTTAAACTCTTCTATCTATTAATTTCACTCATTGATTTAAAAATCAAAAGCACGAACAGTTGAGACATAGTATTTCGTTGGTAGCCAAATTGTAAAGTTACAGTAACATTGAAGGTGCCTTTGTTTAGCTTAGGAATCCAAATCATACTTCTCCACTAACATGATTATTCTACCTTTTATTGTACATATGGATTCTACTTATTTATTAAATAAATAAAAGATTGAATAAGAAAGCATAATTTCTTAAATAGCTGAAAAGTACAAACTGATTCTCACATAAATTAGGTTTTAACGACTACAAGCAACAACATTGAGAACCAACAAACAGACTCCGCCGCTTACCTCAAAACAATCAGGTATTTTTTTTTCAAAAAAAAAATTAAAATTAAAGTTAAATTGATAAAATGATGATGTTCAAACTACAACTCAATCATCACGTCAAACAATATAACTTTTAATCAACTTTTGGTGACCCAACAACACGATCAATTTATTTCGACAAATCTGAACAAGATTTCGCACATTTGGAATAAAGTGTCGCACAACATATGCAAATTCGAAGTTCTTACTCAAGATTAAATAACGATTTTGATCTCTAACTATGGTGGCTCTGATACCAGCTGTTAAATTATTAATTCGCAGCCATAGCAGAGATTAAGACACAATTAGAGAATCAATCTAGAGTTAGAGTCTAAGGAACCGTACCGTTAAACTCCATGGATTCAGCAGGGACATCAAACGATGATTAAGCTTGAGACCAACTTCCACAATCCACTAGCTACGCGCTCTCACAACCCGGAGAACTTGACCGATGGGGCGTCTACCGTTACCACGTATTCAAGATGCAAAATACGCTAGGGTTTTCTAATCTCTAGGGAAAGGGGGGTTGACCTCTATTTATAAAGAGTGCCTACCCATCACAGGCCAATAGTTATTGGGCCTCACTTATCCACACACATAATATTTAATATTAGGCCTTTTATTTGTCCACCACTTGAGCCACGTTACTATCCTTTCAGGCTATAACCAATTAACATAAGTCCAAATTCCAACAATAGAACTCGACCACAAATACTGAAAAATACGAGCAAGACCGGCAGACCCCCGACTAGAAAAGATCGATGCAAGATGATGTCGTGTTACACAGCAAGGGCTTGTTTTGACTAGTTTTGCATCACTTCGGAGTGATTCAAAGCTAAAGTTTGGAGGGTATTTTCACTGAGATTAATGGAGTCAAACATAACAGATTTTCTGGCAAACAAAATGAAAGGAAATCTGGCCGGCAAATAGGGTCACCCACAATGACGCTACTACCATGACGAGTGATGTCTTAAGGGAGAATAGAACAAAACAGATCGACAGTAAACGTCAACAACAACGAACAAACCAAGTAATGTCTCGAGGGACTGAGAATCGCCGAAATTTTGACATTTTCGGCCAGATCTACAGGTTAGAGCTGAAGGAAACAAAAATGATGGTGGTGAAGCAGTCATGGCTAACGCCAGTCATCACCTTTGATGGCAGCGACGACCATGGAAATGGAAAGAGCTGTTGTGAAGAAGATGAAGCCTCTACCTTGTGTTCAAATGGCTGAAGCTTTGGTCTAGGTTGCTAGGTTTGTTTTTCTTTTGTTTGTGTCTCGTGAAGATGTAGCAGATGAGTAGATAGGGTGGGACGTTTGTGTTCTGGCTGCTATGGAAATGGAGTTCTTGCTGGGGTTTTTTGTGTTGTATTCTCCATGAAAAAGAACCAGAAGTTATATTGGGGGGTGCTTGGAGAAGACGACGCGGGGGAGGGGGGTTGTGTGTCATGGAAAAATGGCGCTTCTCATTTTTCAGTCCAGGCATTATTTTTTGTTGTTCCCTTAGCTGATGGGTGTTAGTCCTATTATATAAGTCTAGGTCTAGGTTTACATTTTATGTATTTTGCCAATTAGTCCCTAGGTCCTTTTGTGTTAAGTCTTTAGGGTCTTTTTATTTATTTTTATCCCAAAGAAGAGTCTATAAGGGTCCCTAGGCTTAATGGACTAATCCAAATTGTGCCAAGAATTGGGCTCTAAAACTCTTGAAATTGTGATCCAACACCTTAATTGACTCCTTTTAAAATAAGATAGAAATACTACACAATGTCAAAGCTAATCCTAATTAATTAAACTAAACATGAAATTATTTTTGTATTTTTGAAATTATATAAAGACAAGAATAAGGTACTTTTTTTGCATTTTTTAAATTTATGAAAAATACATAAACTAAAATATTTTTTGTAATTTTTATTTTTCTTATAATAAAATAAAGTAAAAGAGTCAAAATGAGTCGAAATAGCTATATTGGGCCTACATTAAATATTCATTTCCTAAAGTATAAAAAATCTTGGGGAGGGTCAAAAATCACATGTCTACACTCATAGCTGCCCCTCTTTTCTCGGAAACACGAAGAGTTTTCATGCAAAGATAAAGTGAGCGTATACGAGCGATTTTTGCCCGTTTGAATACTCCGTGAGAAGCATTTTTGAAAGAGTTGACCGCACCCTGCTTCTGAGGTTGCCTACATATCCTTGGTGTCACACCTCCTTTTGGCGCTACCGCACCCCGCGAAGGGCGTGGTAAAGGGAGTTTTTCCATTTAAAGGACAACCGAAACGGGATTTATTTATTTAATTCAGAGTTGCCACTTGGGATATTTATGGTGTCTCAAGTCACCGGTTGAATCCCGAATCGAGGAAAGATTTGACTCTATTTAACAATCTGCGTACCAGAAATCCGGATAAGGAATTCTGTTAACCCGGGAGAAGGTGTTAGGCATTCCCGAGTTCCATGGTTCTAGCACGATCGCTTAATTGTTATATTTGGCTTAATTATCTGATTTATAACATGCTTTAACTTATGTGCAAATTTTAACCTTTTGCCGCTTTTAATATTATTATTATTATTTTAACAAAGAATTGCAACGTTGTGAAAACGTATCTCGAACCACGTCACATCAATGTACCCGTAGCTATCGACATATTTCGACTCCGTTGAGATTTGGATTTGGGTCACATAAATGTGCACCCATGTTTAAGGAAGTAATTTATTAAAGACGCGCCTAAAGCGACTAACGCGCTATTATTTTGGGAAGGCCGTGAAATTCGCTAAACGGCATGTCCCAAAATCTAAGCATTTCAAATAACCATCTATTGAGGGCCCCACAATTTGGGTTTTATTTGGCGAGGCTCATCTCATTTATTATTTAAAGGCTAATAAACCGCTTTTATTTTTTATTTTAAAAGAGAATTGTGACGTCGTGAAAATGTACTTCGGGCCACACCATACCAGTACGCCTGTGGCCTTTAACACATTTTGACTTCGTCGAGATTTGGATTTGGGTCACATAAATGTGCACCCGAGTTTAGGGAGGTAAAATTATTAGCACGTGCCTAAAGAGTCTAACGCGTTATTATTTCGGAAAAAAAAACTGTGATATTTACTAAACGGTTTTTCCAAGTCTAAGTATTTTTAAGCTATTATTGAGGGCCCCGCATTTAGGTGTTTAATGCGGCGAGGCTCATCTCGTTCTTTTATTAAGGCCGATCCTAAAGCAACTATGATTCTCTACTCATTCTTGTCTCTAACGATAAAGAAAATGTCCTAGTTAATT
>MU665382.1:0-14676 GCA_026770625.1 Nicotiana glauca
ATTGTTGATAGACAGGACCGCCAGTTGAGGTCCAAGAGGATTTCTGCGATAAGAGTCCAGTGGAGGGGCCAACCGATCGAGGAGGCGACCGGGGAGTCCGAGGAGGACATGCGGAGCCGATATCCCCACTTATTCAGCAGTCTAGGTATCTTTCTATGTCCGTTCGAGGATGAACGTTTTTTAAGAGGTGGAGGATGTAACGACCCGATAGGTCATTTTGCATTCTCGAACCCCGTTCCCTTAAATAATACTTTCCGCACTTGCTTTAGCTAATTTATCACTTGCGGGGATGGGTGGTTCAGAAGTTAGAAGAGTTCTGAGCAAGATTTAAGCCTAGTTGCTTCTTTAAGTTTCTTTAAAAAAGCCAAGTTTGACTTCGGTCAATATTTTGGGGAAACGGACCCGAAATCGTGATTTGACAATTTTTGAGGGTCCGCGGGAAAATATGGGACCTGGGCGTATGCCCGGAATTGAATTCCGAGGTCCCTAGCCCGAGTAATGAGTTTTTATGTAAAATTGTTAAGTTTAAGTTTCAAAGAATTAAATAAACTAAGAAATCATTTTTTTCATAGGTATCAGGTTCGGATTTTGATTCCGAAGCTTGGTACGAGTCCGAAATATCAGTTAAGACCTACCCGTAAAATTTGGTGTCAATCCGAGTAGTTTAAGGGCGTTTTGATCCGTTGGAGGAAAGTATAAAACTTCAAGTTCAATGATTTGAGATATTAGGTTTTGGGGTGTGATTCCTCAATTTAACATTGTTTTGAGTGTTTTGAGGGTTCGAGTAGGCCCGCCTCATGATTTTAGAATTGTCGGTATGTTCAGGTGGGGCTCGGGAGCCCCAAGCGTCAAATGGTCGAGGTTCGAGTGAAGTTGAAAACTTAGGAAAAACTCCATCTGTTGCTTCAGCCACAGAAGCGGTTGCCTCATCGCGGAAGCGGAAAGGACCAAGTCCTGGGAAACCGCAAAAGCGGTCCCGCTCCTGCAACCTCTAGACCGCAGAAGCGGTCCGACTCAGTTCCCCTATTTTGCAAAAGCGTCCCTGGGACCGCATAAGCGATTCCGCCTATGCGGCCCCCAGACTGCAGAAGCGGTCGAGCCCCAGTTGCCAAGAAGCCACATAAGCGGCCATTTTCCGCAGAAGCGGGATTTCTCCCGCAGAAGCAAAAATCGCTGGGGACATAAGCTCATTTAATACGAGCTCAAGCTCATTTCTTCCACATTTCTTTCCACACTTAGGCGATTTTGGCGATTCCAAAGGGGGAGTTTCCACACATCATTGCAAGGTAAGTAATCCCCACTCACTTTTAGTTCAAATACATAAACATCAGGTAGATTTAACACTAAAATTAGGGAAAATTCAAGAGATTAGAGTTAGACCTAGGGTTTAACCAAAACTAAGATGTAATCCTATAATTTGCTATGAAATGAACTAGAAATCATATATTTGTGATCCTTAGGTGATAGAGAACAACTTCCTTCGAAAAATCTCGGAATCCGTGCACGCGGGCCGGGTCGGAATTTAGAAAACTTGTGCTAATGGCTAGGAAGTTGCTTAAATAGCTAGAATTCAACCTTGTAAGTCTTTATTTACTAGTTCTGCTTCGTTTGATTAGTTTGAGATTGTCCGGCTTCGAATTAAGGACTCGGGCTCATTCTTGGATATTGGGAGTGCACTTTGGAGCGAGGTGAGTCTCCTTTCTAACCTTGTAAGAGGGAATTATCCCCATTGGATTTTAAATGAGTAATTATTGCTAAATGCGGGGGCTACGTACGTACTAGGTGACGAGAGTCCGTACGTAGCTACTATATGATAATTGTTCGGGTAGTTTAGGACCCATGCCATGTCTAATTGGGGAATATCTCTTATTTTAACTTGCCAATATGATCATTTTGACTTTCTAGAGACTTGAGCGGCACGATCGCCTTGGTGATAATAGATGCATATATGGTTCATGCCGCTCGACCCTCGGCAGTGCACAATTTAATTTCCTTTGGAGCGGGCCGTCGACCTCGACATATTTGTGCACGGTTTATATGCTTGCATTTAGTTATGACATGATCAAATATTTGATATGAAAAGGGAAAACAGGCAATTTAATTATGACGAGAACATGAATTTGGCTCTTCTATTAAACTTGTGTTATTAAAATCCCTCATGCTGTACATATCACCTTATTACATTATATTATCTTGACCTTAGTAAGTATCAAGTCGACCTCTCGTCTCTACTTCTTCGAGATTANTTTCTACGGTGAGCTGCTTCTCTCTCATGTCGATCCGCAGCCGAGGAAGTCCTTTCTTGTACTTTTGTTTCTGTCTATCCTGATTCAGACAGTAGGATAGTGTGTTATTCTACTAGTCGCCCGTAGCTTGTGACACCATGTTCTGGCACACACAGTAGTAGACATTTATTTTGGGGTGTATTGCTATTGTAGCACTTTATGATCCTTACTGGTCTTACCTTTTATGTTCAAATCTCTAGTATAACTATTTATTGGCTAAGGTAAAATGAGAACTTAATCACATTTCCGCATCGGCTGGCCTGACAATGGTGTTAGGCGCCATCATGACCTATTGTGGTAAAATGGGTCCTGACAGATATATTGTTGTAATTATAAGAATTTATTTATTACAAAACATTAAGAATTTAATTATAGCTCCATAATGAATAAGGGAATAGAGAAAACATCGGTCTCAAAACCAAAAGAAATCCATTTTTTGACTTAGCAAAGGAAAGAAATTACGACCTTCTTTAATTTCTCAACTGTTACAATGTTCCTCCATACAAAAAAAGGAACGATACAATAGTCTTCCTTGCAACCTCCTCCTATTCAATATTTTCTTGTGATGAATGAAAATTATGGTGGCAAAACCTCTATTAAGGTATAATTATCGACTTTCCTACTCAACATATTTTTTATTGTACATTGAGATGAGAATATGTTGGTTTCTTATTTGATATGATTCATCAGTGCCTTTACAATAGAAAAAAATTATTGAAGGAGAGGAAGTGACTATGGAAGCTCAGATGGAAAAGCTCATGGACGGTTTGAAGCTTCATGTTTGGTTGGTGTTAGATTTTCAGGTTTTTCTATTTAAGTTTCAAATTATTTTTTTTAATTTTTCTATCACGGGATTTATATTTATTTTTCTCAACTTGTGTCATAGTCGTCGAAGGTAATTATGAGAGCATCAAGGTCCAAGGAACAAGAGGACTTGGTTCTTGCATAAGAACTGCGGATGCAACTCGATATCCTTCAAGACACGATAGGACACAATTGGCGCCATCTATTTTTTCCCATAATATTTGTCTCAAGAAATAAGAGATTATTTGTATGAAGTTTGAACAGTTGTAATGGGGAATTTATCCATTGTTTTAGTTCATAGAAGAATCACGACAATATGTTTATTACTAAAAATATGAATTTTCTTTTACAAAAATTAAGAAATTATAAATTAGTCTTGTCACAAATTACAATTTAAAATTGTAACATCACAAGTTTGGAGTGCTTGGTTAAACATCTTTTATTCGCCACTAATTATATGACAAAAATATCTTGAAATTTTATTAAAAAAAGAAGGGGGAACAAGAATCCTAAAATAATTGGTTAACGTCTTTACTCCACACTAATAATGTATAAAGGGAAAAATATTGCCTTTGATATGATCTTGTAGGATAAAAGAAAGAACAAAAAGGAACCATCCATGATAAATTCCAAATAGGAATAATTTTCTCCTTCTCATTTTTCGAACTCAATTTAGGGGGATTACAGAGTAGAATATGAATAGAAAGAAAAAGAAGAAAAGAAAATTTTGGAATAGCAAAAGAAAGAAAATCAAATATTCGTGTACTATGTAATTAATATATACGGTCATATTTATAGTGAAATATTGTTATAGAGAATATATGAAAAATCATATCCAAAGAAAACTATGACAGGTTTGTAATACAATATTATAAAGAATGGTTATAGAGAGAATCATGTGTTAAAACAACATATTCACCATATTCTTCCAAAAAACTATTTTTCTTTTTATGAGAAAATAAATAAAGAAAAATGCAGTTCATTCAGCTTTGTTTGTGTGCGGGCGCATATACAATCAATATATAGAATAAAAAATTTGCCTGCATATGCATACAAATTTTTTTTCTATATTCATTGATATCTTTCACCAATTCTAAAGTGAGCAAAATTCCTCAAAAAATATCTCTTTTTTTTCGTTTCACGAGAAAATACAACTCATAAAAAATGCAGTTCATGTGTTTGTGAGCACATATATATACGTCAATATATGGAACTAAATTGTTCCTGCATATACATGACATATTTATTTCTTATATTTTGACAAAATTTATATATTATACATTAATTCCAAATTCATTTATGTCTTTTATAACCGCGCGAAGCTCGGGCAAATTTACTAGTTGGTAAATAAATGCACGCTTCACCCAAAAAAGCGAGAAGCGAGATGATGAAAAAAATCGAGAAAAGCTTGCTTAAGCGAGGTCCAGCGGCTGACTTGGTTTTTTTAAAAAAAAGATTCAAATACACTTACGCACACTTCTTCCAAATATCTGCTTCTTTGCTGCAAGCAACGACTACAACCTTCGACTTCTTTTCTTCTTCTCTTCAGGTAAGTTTCAATTTATTTACCCTAAAATCCGAGTAACAATTAAATTTATTTTGTGGTCTTAAAGATACGTGATTTAGTCTAATACTAACTAATAACAGAGAAATGTATAAATTAATGAAGTAGGTTGAATAAAACCAGTGCTTAAGCAAGTCTTGACCTCGAGCTTTGATGGCCTCGAGGTAGGTCAATAAGAATAGTAAAGTAAGGGCAATAAAGTTATGAGACAATTCTGATGAGTAGTGAGTAATGAGCAAGAAAGTAAGAGTATATATTTTTTTTGCCAATGATTGATCATCCGTTACAAATGATTGGAGTCCCCTTTATATAGTAGGGAAATCCTAAATAAGATACAATTCCAATTGTAGCAAAAAATTTTATTATACAGCTGTATAACCGCCTAGTACAAATCTGTTCCGGGATTTAAGCCATGATCTTAAGGCCACCACAGGAATCTTGCTCTTTTTGTTATAAAACCATAACGATATTATCTCGAGGTTGATCATACTTGGCCCCTGTATTCATCGAGCACTTTGATCTTCGAGCTTCGTATTCTTCCTTTGGGCTCGAGCTCGGTCCATATTGAACTTGTTCCCAACATGACACCTCGAGCCTATAAAATCAGAGGCACAAGATTTTGACCGTATACAGATAGTCCCCGCGTTTCTTAGAATGAAATGATAAGAAATGAATTAAGCCTCAATTTTCCGGAGTCCTTGATGATGACGTCATTCCCATGACGTAGGCGCTCGAAATGACCAAAACGTCCCGTCGGTTCGCTTCCCTAAAACATTAAATGTTTCATCAGTAGTGGTCGACCATTAGCGTCGTTGAATTTTTGTTGCTTGCCTATATATACAAGGTTTAATTTCGGAATAAACTTTACTTCAATCTTCAAACCACCTCCAAACGTTTTTTATATCTGCCTCTTTTCATCTCTTCTCTAACATTACTCGTTACTCCCGTTCTTTTTAGTGTTATAAAACACCAAACTTCGCCTATCTCCACTTCTTCTAACTCAAATCAATGGCAAAAACTTCCAAAACAGTTCCTCAAAAGGAGAAAGCTTCCTCCTCCTCTTCTCGGCCGACCAAACTTGTGGCGCCGGCCCTTCACGAGATTATTCCCTGTCCCTGCATTATAAAGAAAGACTTTAACGTTGAAAATATCCCCACAATCCTTGGCCAATGCGAGCATGTATCCCGGTGTATCAGCTCAATAACGAAGAAACACCTCAAGGCCGTGAAGAAAGCTGTGGCTAGGGGGATGAGGTCGTGGTACAGATCCCCGACCCCGAGGAGAGCATTACCACTCATGTGGAGGAATTCTTAAGTGTTTACACTTACCTCTTCACACTGGTTCCCCTCGATCCAATTGTGATCAACTTCTGCAAAAGATATCAAGTCACTGTCGGCCAGATCCACCCTTCTTTCTAGCGTATAGTGATTATGCTTCGCTACTTCTCTAGCTAGGCCGAGGGACTAGAGTTCACCCTCAATCACCTCATCTGATTGTATCAGCCTCGGCTTTTTCGAGGGTTGATCAAGCTCCAACGCCGATCGAGCAAAGCCTTATTCACTAGCAATGACGAGGATAAGGACCGAGGCTAGATGAGCCGGTTCATTCGAGTGAGGACCTCAGACGTCATTGCGTAAGGTCGAGATTGTTCCTCCGTCTTCAACAAATATGTTACGACCCAAACCGAAGGGCCAGGATGAGTACTCGGTACCTTACTCAACCGAGTACTGATGTAACATATATTTCTTATCATACTATCATTGGTAAATGGGCCAAAAGTACCGTCATGAAATAATTAGAATAAAACATAAGGGAATACTAGACATAGGACGACCCAGCATGATATAGAAACTTATACATGTGACATACGGGCCTATAATGCTGACATGATCATTTGTAAACTCAAAACATAGGCCGACAAGGCCATTCAAGTATCTATATACCTGGCATCTATCTACGAGCTTCTAAGAGTATATAAACATCATAAAGGTTGGTACAAGACCCCTCCATACCAATCAATACATGTCCAAATCATACTGATCAAATAGGCAACTCAGGAGCAAGTGGAGTGCACCAACACCTTCCGCTGAGCTGAGCCTACTAGTAGGACTATCAACATGTCTTTCAGGACCTACGGGCATGAAACGCAATGTCCCCGACAAAAGGGACGTCAGTACAAATAATGTACCGAGTATGTAAGGAATGAAAAGTAGTATATAAAATATATGAAAGAAATATAGAGTAAGTACTCAACCTGTAAGTCTGAGTAGCTCTGTGAATCATAAAACATTTGTAATGTCATGCATGTGCATGTAAATATCATATCATGCATAAGTATATGCGTACATAATATCATCAAGCCTCTGAGGGCATCCCATCATATCATCTTAGCCTCAGTGGGCAAAATCATCAACATATACCAACTAATCAGATGGTGGTACGTATATAACGTCATAACCTTTTCCCATACCCCATATACATATACTATAGGCGTATATAACGCTATATGGTCATAGGTCAACATAATGTATAAATGAATGTAATTCATAATGAAGTAAGTCAATAAGATCTCTCAAAATATCATGACACTCATGAACAGACGATATGATAGTAGGACATATGGGAAATCAAGAACATAGGCAACCCTAGTACTTCTAAGAATAGAATCATTTGTGAAGCTTACATGCTTGCTCGTTTCGTTGTATCATATGGATCATTCCAAAAGGAAGAAGTGATAGCCTTAACATGCCTGTATGATATCTTCCTTATTACTCAACTATGCTCGACACAACGTCTTGCATCTACAACAAGTGAAATGATATTGCCGTTAATATATAATATTGTACCATCGTATTTGGCTAGTCGTATGGATTAAGGAAAATTGGGAAGCAACTCCCCTATTTTTAATACATCCCAAAGACCACTAAGGGTCATCAACAGCCCAAGAACAACAACTATAACCAAAAATAGCAGCAACAACAATATAATCCAATATGATTTTCTCCGATTAACTTAACAATCATACTGAGCGGAAAACTCATTTTTACTCATAACAAGATATGAATTGAATCCAACTCTTATTCCATAAATTAGTTTAAAACCTTCAAAACATCATACTTATATGTACCATATTATTTCTAGTTTAAAACATCAACAAAATGCCTTCCAAAACAGCCTCATACGTCAAGCACCTTAATGTTTATCGTCAAGCACTTGTTTTTCGTATTTTCTTTTTCAATCAACTTAATTAACACCTTAAAAAGCTTAACAACAGAAGCGACAACATTATCAAATTATTTCTCACAATTTTCAGCCACTACAAACCATATATTTTGCCACAAAACAGTCCAACCAAAAAGACAACCATATCTCATGTTCCTTCGAGTGCATCTTATGGTTTTTCAATCAAAAAATACAACAAACACAAGATTAATCTTAGGAAAAATCAAGAATTTGTTATACATACCTTGGAAAGTAGCTACAACTCAAAACCCTATCTCAACTTAGCCCACAATAGCCCTCCATCACACCACAACACCATAGAAGCATTCTTTTGTAGTCTTTAACACCTTTAATGATGATTTGAGTTTATTTTCCTTGAGTTTGGTTCTTGGGATATTGGGATATGTTAGGGAGGGTTTTGGAGATGTTGAGAGTGTTTTGGTGTAAGTAAAATCTGTATTGTTGACGAGATATAAGTAGATAAGACCACCACCTCAATTCTCCAAGCAGGTGGGTAAGCTGCCTGCTTGGCAGCTTGAGCAGTGCCACTTCAGATACTTGTATCTCTCTACTCCGATATCGTATTGACAAACGGTTTGCAGCATTGAAAACTAGACACATAGGAATTTAATTCCATATAAAGATATCCATGTAACTCTCAATATATTAGGAGAAAACTGCATCGCAACCTGGCCTATAAAATTGCCAGTTTCTCCGAAGTGCGGCGACGTGACTTGGCGACCCTAATTTATAAATTCATATTTCTCTACCCTGATGTCGTATGAATAAATGGTTCAGACCATTGGAAACTAGGTTCCAAGACCTTCATTTTGGTATATAATATGTCCCAAAATTATCTCATATAATACATGAAATGTATTGCTCAAAACGCTTTATTACAAGGCAAATCCGTAGTCGGTTTTTCCGCAACTTAAATCCAATTTTTCCCAAACTTTATATTTCGTATCCAAACATCATATATATAGTCATATCATGACTTTAAACTCATTTAAATCATGATTAACAAGTATCACATTCATCTTAACTTATTTAAGACTTCAGTAAACCTTTTTTTATCCTTGTAGAAGGATTTCGTCCTTTTTGAGTTTACATTAGATAATCCTATAATGACAGTGACGTGTGACGTACGGGGTGTAACAACATTAAATCACTTTATATACTTTCAAAGAAGATCTCATTTCCGATATTACATAATTGACTCATGACATACTTTTATGTATAAAAATATGGGGTGTAACAAAATACACCAAAGGGGACAAGTACCGAGACCCCCGGGGCTGAACAGAGCACCCCGAGCGACTTTCTCGGGGCCATGAAAATAGGTCACTCTCCTCCTCTACCATCTTATTTCGAGGAAGCAATAAAGGAAGCTCAAGCTCTGCGAACGCCTAATCCGAGCGGAGTCACCGGTGAAGAAGATCATTTTCGGGATTGCTTTACTGAGGTCGGTGATGCCGCCAACCTCAATGATACATATACCCTCACTCGTCATCTTTTCTCTTAGGTAAGCATTAGCTCCTATCGTTGTAATGTTTTCTTTTCCCCTTTCCTCAACTGATATCTCTTTTTTCTACATAGGCCATTACCAGATTTAGGTCCAAGCTGAGTTAATATAAGGCCGAGCTCAAGAAATCTTCGGACAAAGGGTAGGCTCTGAAACTCCTTTGCAGCCAAAAAGAGGAGGATCTTAGAGACCTTTGGGCAGACTTGGCCAAATCTTGCAAAAATGAGGCCGAGCTAGACAAGCAAGTAACAATCATTTTGAAAGAGTATGGTCTACATGACCTAACTGTAGAGGCTGACACTTCGGTGTCTCAGCTGCAGTAAAAGCTGGAGATGATAGGGCAGCTTCGAGGGGAGGTCAACCATGTTAAAGCTGACTAAAACCGGTTGAAGGAAAATATGGATCCGCTTGCTGCTGAGAAAAAGGCTGCTCTAGAAAAACTAGCCTCGACCGAGACCCAGCTCTGGGGTACTAAAGTGAAAAATCTAGCCCATGCCAAAAAGATCGATGTGCTCGAGTCCAAACTTGCCGCAAACATGGCCGAGGTTGCCGAAACCAGGGCCGAGTTCGAGAAGACGAAGGCCATGGATGATAAAACTGTTGTTGTGTACCTAAGGGATGCAGAAGCTGATCAAATGGAACTAAGGGAAGCCTCCAACCAGGAGAAACAGAGCAGTGATTTTGCCAAGTGTAAATCCCGGAGGGAGACCCTCGAATAGATCCATGCTCGAGGTTTCGACCTCACCGAGGAGATATCCCAAGCAAAAGCGCTAGAAGCTAATGCCAAGTTTCTCGTCTCCTCCGATGACGATGATGATGCTTGTTAGTTTGTGTGAGTCCACCAACCAGTAGGGTACCTGGTCCTCTATGAGATTCTATTAAGAATGCTAATAAAACTGAACATAAATAAGGCAGATGATTTTTACGTGGAAAAATCACACACAAGGGGATCAAAAAACCACGACCTATACCTGTAGGCTTTTAACTTCACTAACTTGTAAAAACCGATTACAAGCCACTTTGTAATGACTCCATTACAAAGAATTAACTCAACTAATTTGTGGTACTCTTACCACAAGCCACTTTGTGACTACCTAGTTACAAAGACTTTTACTAACTTGTGATGCTCTCGCCACAAGTCACTTTTTCACTCTACAGTTACAAAGGCTTTTGCTTATGACTAAACCTAGCCACAACGTAAAATCAAGGAGTTTACGGATTTACAGAAGGATTCCTAATCAACGCTTCTAGCTAAGCAATTTAGGAGATACAACAAGTATAATAAAAAATTTACAACTCAACTAGGACAACAACATGCTAACTTTAGGAACTGGTCCGTAGTTGCGTTCAACTTTGTTCTTCAAGCTCGTGAGGATTGGTTTCTCTATTTTGGCAAGAGGCTTGAATAAGAAACTGAAACCTTCGAGTGATGTTGCAATATAAACTCATGTTGGTACAACTTGATTACATCACTTGAAATGATGTGAGCACTTTAGTTTGCCAGGAATGAGTGGGTGCTGGAAATAGTGCGGTGCGGCAGAAACAGTGCAGGCAGTCACTTCGTTTCCAGCTGTGTCCAACTGACTTTGTACTGCTATGAGGAAACCACAAGGGTGGAAGGTCCTTGTATAGTTTCCTAGCTCCTGGAGCTGTAACAATTCACATATAGCTGGAATCCGTTAAATGCAGTATAGTCCAGGTGTGTCAGGTTTCTTATCTGGTTCTTGACATTAAGTTTGTTAGATCATCAAAACACCAGGCAAAGATATTGAAAACCTATCAATTTCCCCCTTTTTGACGAACTTAATATTAAAAACGTGGATTTAAAGAGCACAAAGAAACAGATTGAGTAACAGGAGAACACAAGTTCCCCCTGACTCCATGCACTTTCGTACACATGTTCCCCCTGAGTTTATTTTCCCCCTTTTGGCATCATTAATAAAAATACAAACAGAAGAATCAGCACAAAGAAGTGAAACTATACTAACTCATGCCACATATGTGCACACAAATATGATAAAGAATAGAGACACATATGTAAAGCACTGATATAATAAAAGAGGATAGAATTGATATTAATAAAACTTTAATATGCCTTTGCTTGAAAAGAAAAGGCAACATTGGACTTGTTAAAATGGGAGCGGTAGTGTTCCATCCCAACCACATAAAAAGAAAACAAAAAACAAGTGCCAAAACAACAAAGAAAACTTAAAGAACATTTCCAGAAACTGGTCACTGAAGGGGTACTTAGGGGACACTAGGAGTAAAAGGCTTGGAAGCTGCAGCAAGTGTTTGGAGAATAAGATTTATTCGGGCATTTCCCAATTTTTGCTCATTGAGCAGTTCTGCTTTCAGGTTCTCTACTTGCGTCTGAGATCAGCATTCTCCTTTGTCAAATGAGCTACTTCATCATTTGACAACGGATCCCCGTGGGCTTGCTGACCTTCCAGGATAGCATTCGTGGCCTTCAACCGACGAATTTCCTTAGTTGTACTGTTCTGAAAATTAATAAGTTGTGAGACGATTGATGTACTTCCTACTCCCCCATTCTTTTCTATGCACTCACATTCTTCCAAAGTTGTCTGTAAGAAAGTCTGCTTCTTAGTCCCCACCTTGCCTGTCCCCAATGGTACTTTAAAGAATTTAAACATTCGAGTAAGCAGGAACCCGTAGGGAAGGCCATGATTACCATCCTTGAAGGTGGAAACCTTGTGCATGTGTTCAATCATGATAGCAGGCAGACTCACAGGGGTAAAGCTGTCTAGTTGCTCCATCAAGAACAGGTCAGACTTAGAAGTCACTGACATCCTCTCACCTTGAGGCAATAGAACTTTGTTAACCAATTCGAAAAACAGCTGATACACAGGAAGAAGCGCTTTCTTATGGATCTGGTCTCCCTTCTGGTTTGAATTTTCTTTTACCACGGCATTTCTGAAGTTGAACTGACACACATCCCTTACACTGGACACACGAGCTATAGAAACTTTAAGAATCTCTCTAAGCAACTTTACATCGAAGACGATGTCCACTCCATTAATGAAAGCACAAATGTGGTCTGTTTCAATGGGAAAAAGGCTAGTGAAAAAGCTTTGTACCTCATCCTCATATACTTTAGGTACGTCCATTTGGAATAAGTGCGCCCAGCATTGAAACTCGACCATTTCCAAAATTTGGCGCATACCATCCATCTCAGAAATTGTTGGGTCAAATGTACTACCCAGCAAAACTTTTTGATGTCTCAGTCATTCAGAGCCAAAGCTGACTTCACTTCTCATTCTCTTCACATAACTAGGTTCTTCAAAAATTTCAGACTTGCGTTTGCAAGATTTCTCACAACTTACTTTTCCTTTTTCCTTGGATTTAACTAAAACATCCTCATCAGACATTGAGAACTCACTCACCACCTCCTTCATCTTGGACCTAGAGGTAAACCCCTTCTCTTTTAAAACAGGCTTCTTTCTTTTCGAAGACCGTCTAACCAGTGAACTAGGTTGGTTTGGGGTTTCCTCATCCACCTCTACTACAGGGATTGCCTCATCACTTACATGTACATTGTCTTTCACCAACTTTCTCCTTTTCTTCTTAGTACTTTTCTTTCTCTTTTGAAGAGCAGAATCATAGGCCACCTTAGCTTGAAGCCTGGTAGCAGTCGTTTGGTTTCAGACTCAGGAGTGGACACAACTCTCCGCTTAACTATGAACACATCAAGAGCCACATTATCTAGGTCCTCCTCATCATTGGATCTCATTTCAGGTACTTGTATTTCCAAGGGCACAGCAGCAAATGCAGGAACAGAACTGTCCTGGGAATGAGAGCCCTGGCCTGGGTCCTTCAGAGAGGGATCAGGTTCCTCATGTGATGGCCCAGTAGCATCTACTAGTGCATCCCCTTCAACAGTTACAATGGCCCATGTATCTCTCATACCTTGTACCTCATTTTTCTGAGAGATGATCTCATGCAGTACACTATTAGCAGACACCACAAAGACGGTTACAACATTTTTCTCTTCCTTAATTGGTACTACTGCTACCACGGAATCGGTAGCAATAATGGCAGAACTCTCTGTGACCTTAGAGTTTTGACCTTGTTCTCCACTTGGTCTTTGACTAGTGGGAGCCTTAGAAGATGGAGAGGACGAAGCAGCAATTTTAGGGGTTTCTGAAATAGAGAGAGACAGGGAAACTGGGTGATGTGTGACTTCAGCGGAAAGAGTAAGAGTGAGTAAGGAGGCTCAGTAGGAGCAGAAGTCTTCATAGGTTTATCAGTAGTAGGTACGACTGAGGCAGGGAGGTCAAAGTTTGTCTCAGCCATTGAAAAAGTGGTGTGAAGATGCTTTTGGGAAATTCTAATGGAGGACTTATGATTAGGGAGAACAGAAAAGGGTTTTTATGAGGAGAGGATAATTATGAAGAGAGAGAAATAGGCACCGGTTCTGAAATATTTCAAAGGGAGATGGAATGATTTGAAGTGAAGAGACGTGACAGCAGGATCTGAAAAGTTGAATGACATGGCAGTTGTGTTTTGTACCCTTTTTAAGACGTGTATTAAAGGATGCACAGAACTACTAACCTTTGGTACAAGAACCAGGTTCTTGACATTTTATTTGAAAGAATCAATCCTTTTTTATCATTCATGCACTGCATCTACAGCTTCTATACTCATCATGCGTGTTTACCTACAACGGCATTAAAGTGAGTTATACATGGCCAGAAAACACTTTTAGCCATTTATTTCTTGAAGGTGATTTTCATAGCCAGATAAAGAGGAATCAGGTTCTAAATTTGGCTTTAAAAGCCCCAACTTCACTCTATTTCTTTCAAATTGTTCCCTATTTAATGCCTTGGTGAAAATGTCTGTAATTTGATTTTCTGTGCTGCAGAACTTCATACATATTAGCCCTTTCCACATTATCCCTTAGAAAGTGATGCTTCACATCAATATGCTTTGTCCTTTTGTGAAGAAAGGTTTGTAACCCTGTAGAGAATGAAGAGGGGCCAAGGTCCTCTTAATAGTGTTTTTCAAGGCTCCCCCCTGAATAAGTAAGGCCCCATTAGCCTGGGTGAAGATGGGGATAAAGAGTAAGGATTGAAGCCCACTTAGCTCTGCCAGGCACTGGACAGGGGTTAGCTCTATAAATGTGCAGAGCCAATTGTGGTGTGGTGTAGTAGTAGGCACTTCTAGGCCCATTCCCGGCTACTGGATCACTCCAGTGCTTCGGGTACTACGGACCCTCTGCCATCCATTGCAATAGAGGCATTTTATGAATGGGGGGGGGG
>MU665382.1:16728-65977 GCA_026770625.1 Nicotiana glauca
TATCTTTCTATTCATATATATTACTAATCAAAATGGATTTTTATAGTCTTGTAGCGTAGCAAGAAGCCTGAACTGGATTCTTGGCCATGTTGAGTGCACGGGTGTTGTCACATAGAAGGGGCACACTCTTAGTAAGTACCCCTAAATCCTCCAGTTGCTGCTTGATCCATAAAAGTTGAGCACAGCAGGATGTTGCGGCTACATATTTTGCTTCAGCCGTTGAAAGAGCCACTGAATTTTGCTTCCTTGTGCCCAAGAGATAAGACATGAACCTAAGAAGTGAGCCATTCCAGAAGTGTTTTTACTGTCCACAAGATAACCTGCATAGTCTGTATCAGCATAACCAATGAGATTAAAACTGTCACCTGAGGGATAATATAGAACCAGGTCATGTGTTCCTTTGAGATATCTCAATATTCTTTTGGCAGCCTTCAAGTGAGATTCCTTGGGATTTGATTGAAACCTTGAAACAATATCAGGTCTGCTGGTAGTGAGATAGAGGAGAGACTCAATAGTTCCTCTATACATGGTTTGATTCACAGGAGATCCAGTTTCATCCATATCCAGTCGAGTGGCAGTAGCAATGGGAGTGTCTATCACCTTTGATACTTCCATGTCAAACCTCTTCAAGAGCTAACTGATGTATTTTTGCTGATAAATGGATATACCGTTTGGGGTCTGTTTTACTTGAAGACCCAAGAAGAAGTTCAGTTCCCCCATCATGCCCATTTCAAATTCACTTCCTATGAGTTTTGCAAATTCTTCACACAGAGAATCAGCCGCTGCTCCAAAAATGATATCATCAACATAGACCTGAACAATGAGCAGGTTCCTTCCCCATTTCTTTAAGAAAAGAGTGTTGTCAATTTTCCCTCTTTTAAAGCCATTTTCCTAGAGGAACTTTGACAGCCTTTCATACCAAGTTCGAGGAGCCTGATTTATCCCGTACAAAGCTTTGTCCAATTTAAAAACATATCCAGGATGCTCATGACATTCAAACCCTGGAGGTTGCTTTACATAGACTTCTTCCTTAAGAAGTCCATTAAAAATGCACTCTTAAAATCCATTTGGAACAAGGTGAATTCCATATGGGATGCAAAAGCGATTAGAATTCTAATAGCTTTCATGCGAGCCACTGGAGCAAACGTTTCATCATAGTCAATCCCTTCTTCCTGATTGTAGCCTTGGACCACTAGCATGGCCTTGTTTCTTGTGGTAATTCCATGTTCATCGAGCTTGTTTCTGAATACCCACTTGGTTCCTATAATGGTTCGATCTGAGGGTCTATTTCTGAATACCCACTTGGTTCCTATAATGGTTCGATCTGAGGGTCTAGGTACCAGGTGCCACACATTGTTTCTCTCAAACTTATGTAGCTCGTCTTGTATGGCTGTAATCCAATCTGCATCTTTCAAGGCTTCCTTGATATTCTTGGGTTCTATCTAGGAGAGAAAATCTGAGAAGGCAAGTGAATTTCTAGCTCTTGATCTGGTTTGTACTCCAGAATATAGAGGAGTAATACTATTTTACATCGGATAAGAGCTTTGGTGTCTCCAGTTAGACGTTTGAGGTTCCTTCTGAGAGGAAGAGGGTCTGTTTGGCTGGTTTTCCTCTGTTCCTCTCTCAGGTGCTAGTGGAGTTCCCTAAACTACATCAACCATTCTTTCTTCAGTTTCAGTGGTTGTAATTGAAATGCTTGGTTCTGTTGAAGATGAGATATTATTGTCTTCATTTAGCTCCTTTACTTGACTTATCATATCTGCCTTTCCGTTTGTCATGTTAATGACTTCACCAGGGACTAGTAAAGATTCTCCATCTTGATCTTCCTCAACACTCTTCTCACAGGATGGATGAGACTCATCAAAAATAACACGAACACTTCCCTCAACACACTGAGTCCACTTATTATATATCTTGTAATCCTTACTTTGAGAAGAGTAGCCCAGAAATATTCCTTCATCACTCTTGGCATCGAATTTACCAAGCCGATCCTTTCCATTGTTGAGAACATAGCATTTGCACCCAAATGTTCTTAGGTGAGTCAACTTGGGTTTCCTTCTATTTAACAATTCATAGGGGGTTTTGTTCAGAAGTGATCTAATCATGCACCTGTTCACCAAGTAGCAGGCAGTGTTGACAGCTTCAGCCCAGAAGTTCTTTGCAATTCCATTATCGATCGATATTGCTCTTGCCATATCTTCTAGAGTTCTGTTCTTCCTTTCTACTACTCTATTTTACTGGGGAGTTCGGGGAGCTGAGAAGTTGTGAGTGATGCCATTTTCATTGTAGAATTCATCAAATTTGACATTGTATAATTCTGTCCAATGATCTGATCTAATGCATGCGACCCTAGACATTCACCTGGATTTTCTTTACAAAAGCCACAAACACCTCAACAATTTCATATTTTTTTCTGAGAAACAGAGTCTATGTGAATCTGGAGTAGTCATCCACTATTACAAAAATATATCTTTTTCCTCCTCTGCTTTGCATTCTCATAGGTCCACATAGATCCATATATAGAAGCTCTAGTGGTTTTGAGGTGCTCACATCTCTTTTATACATAAAGGAGGATTTCACATGTTTTCCTCTAGCACGGGCATCACAGGCCTTCTGCATCTTGAAGTTTGATATAGGTAGACCATGGACCAGGTCCTTTTGAATTAGTTTGTTCAGAAGAGAGAAACTTGTGTGGCACAGTCTTCTGTGCCATAGTTCAGCATCATCATCAACTGCTTTCAGACAGCTCATACCACCACTCCGTAAGGACTCTAGATCAGCAACATAGATGTTCTCGTATCTTTTGGCCACAAGTACTACTTCACCAGTCACAAGATCAGTGACTGTACATATTTTGGACAAGAGTTCCACCTTGTTTCCTTTATCATAGATTTGAGAGACACTCAAGAGACTGTACTTAAGGCCATTGACATAGTACACATTTTTAATAGAATGAGTGAGTGACTTCCCGACTTTTCCAACTCCAAGAATGTACCCCTTTTTTCCATTGCTGAAGGATACACTCCCTCCTTGCAGGGATTTTAGTAAAAGAAAGTCCATGGTGTTCCCAGTCATGTGCTTTGAACACCCAATATTCATGAACCATTGTTGACTGCTTCCTTTCACCGTTCGCTGCATAAGGAGATCAGGTAATATGTGTTTTTTTGTGAGTGGAACCTGGTCCCTCTTCTGTGGTCACCTTTTTAGCTACCACTTTGTTTCCCTTTTTAACAAATTAATTCCTAGCCTGGAAATCTTCTTCGAAGTGCCCATTGTTCCCATAATGGGTACAAGTCCAGTTATTAGAGACAATGACGTAGTTGCTGTGAGGGTTGTGAGGAGTTTTCTTCCTTTAGAACCCTATTCCCTACCTATTTTCACAATCACTAGTAAGCATGGCAGTGGTAGCTTCTGAGGACCAGGTCCAATTTAGGGACTTTTCAAGATCATTTTTTAATCTTTCCATAACAGTTTGGAGTTGCTCATTTTTCTCAACTTCAGCATACATCCTAGTTCTCATAGCGTTCACCTCATTTTCAAGCCTAATGTGTTCCCCACTGGCTATCTCCTTTCCCTTTCCAGAATTTTCAGATTTTAACTTAGTCCAAGGTCTCACTATTGTTTCCCTTAGGTCTGTAATTTCTGCCAAAAGATCATCCTTTTCTTTTCTAAAAATTTCAATGGTTTTCTTATGGTCAGTAACTACAGCCACTAAGTCATCTCTAGTTTGTTCAGATTCTCCTAATTTTACAGTCAATGAATCCCTATACTCCTCAAGACTATGAAAGGCATTAATTAATACATTAGTTAAAGACATGAGGTTTCTTGGAGAATAGGATTTCAGAGTTTTTTGAACATCCCTGAAATTTACCTCTTTGTTGTCATCGTCTTCATCATCATCTGATTGAGCCATCAAAGCAAAATTTGAGTTATATTCAATCTCCTCGCTTTCAACTGCCATTATGGAACTATCACCAGTATCAGGTTTATCTTCTTTCTCACTAGAGGAATCCCCCCATGATGCAAGAGCATGTCTCATCATGTTGTTAGTGGATCTTTTTCTCTTGAAGTACTTTAAAGGAAATGGATTCATCTTAGCTATTTTCTCATGGTAGTTCTTGGAGAATTTTTGCTTCAAGAGAGGAAAGTCTTTCATGAAGTGTCCAGGCTTTCCACACTTGTAACAAAGATCATAGTTATTTGATCTATTAGAGCTGTCCCTTTTTAGCATTTCTCCATTTCTTCTGACCATCTTCTAAAACCTTATGGTTAAGTAAGCCATGTCACTGTCTTCCTCACTTGAATCATTGTTATCATCCTTAAGTACCAGGTTCTTTTCCTTCTTTGGTTCTCTTCTTTCACTATCTATCTTTTACGTTAACTCATAAGTCTTCAAATTTTCGATCAGCTCTTCTATGGTAAGCTCCTGTAAGTCCTTTGATTCAGTAATAGCATTCACTTTGCTTTCCCAAGGGCTAGGCAGAATGCTGAGGATTTTCCTTACTAGCCTGTTTCTAGGAATGGTTTCACCAAGTGAATGTAACTCATTTATGATGGAAGTAAATCTTGTGTGTATATCTTGAATGGATTCATCATCCTTCATTTTGAAAAGTTCATACTCGGTAGTGAGCATATCAATCTTAGACTATTTTACTTGTGTGGTTCCCTAATGAGCTGTTTGCAAAGCTTCCCATATCTCTTTGGCAGTGTTGCAGGTGGAGATTCTATTGTACTCTTCAGTTCCTATTCCACATACTAGAATTTTCTTAGCATGAAAATTCTTCTCCAAAGCTTTCTTGTCTGCTTCAGTGTACTCTTGCCATTGAGAATGGAAGTTCTTCCAGTACCTTGGTTGGAACATAAGGACCATCGCATATGATATCCCATAACTCAGAATCCTCAGCCATGATAAAATCATGCATTCTTGTTTTCCACCACCCATAGTATTGTCGATTGAACCTAGGTGGTCGATATATAGATTGGCCTTCTTCAAAATTTGGTGGAGCACCCATGAGGATCCTTCCTAGGTGTTAGCCTAATAGGAGGAACGCACTCTGATACCAACTATTAGTTTGTGTGAGTCCACCAACCAGTAGGGTACCTGGTCCTCTATGAGATTCTGTTAAGAATGCTAATAAAACTGAACATAAATAAGGCAGATGTTTTTTACGTGGAAAAATCACACACAAGGGGATCAAAAAACCACGACCTGTACCTGCAGGCTTTTAACTTCACTAACTTGTAAAACCCGATTACAAGCCACTTTGTAATGACTCCATTACAAAGAATTAACTCAACTAACTTGTGGTACTCTTACCACAAGCCACTTTGTGACTCCCTAGTTACAAAGACTTTTACTAACTTGTGATGCTCTCACCACAAGTCACTTTTTCACTCTACAGTTATAAAGGCTTTTGCTTATGACTAAACCTAGCCACAACGTAAAATCAAGGAGTTTACGGATTTACAGAAGGATTCCTAATCAACGCTTCTAGCTAAGCAATTTAGGAGATACAACAAGTATAATAAAAAATTTACAACTCAACTAGGACAACAACATGCTAACTTTAGGAACTGGTCCGTAGTTGCGTTCAACTTTGTTCTTCAAGCTCGTGAGGATTGATTTCTCTATTTTGGCAAGAGCCTTGAATAAGAAACTGAAACCTTCGAGTGATGTTGCAATATAAACTCATGTTGGTACAACTTGATTACATCACTTGAAATAATGTGAGCACTTTAGTTTGCCAGGAATGAGTGGGCGCTGGAAATAGTGCAGTGCGGCAGAAACAATGCAGACAGTCACTTCATTTCCAGCTGTGTCCAACTGACTTTGTACTGCTATGAGGGAACCACAAGGGTGGAAGGTCCTTATATAGTTTCCTAGCTCCTGAAGCTGTAGCAGTTCACATATAGCTGGAATCCGTTAAATGCAGTGTATTCCAAGTGTGTCAGGTTCCCCATCTAATTCTTGACATTAAGTTTGTTAGATCATCAAAACACCAGGCAAAGATATTGAAAACCTATCAATGCTGAAGGCAGCCAAAGGGGTCCGATAATGAAGTTGGGCCCAAAGAGGAAGTTGCTCCCGAGGGAGAGGTCAACCCTCGCATAGATAGGATTTTTCTTTCTCTTTCTATTTTTTTGTAAGACCTTTCATCTATCTCTTATATATACCTTTTTCCAAGTATATAAAAGAAGAATTTTCTTGAATGTTTTCTCGATGTTTCCTGCCTTATAAAATTCTTATAATGACTTCATTCATTTTAACTGTGTGTTTGAGATATTATCTCAGATGTTTTCTTCGAAATTGCCGTGGTCGAGTTCAAATAAGGTTTGAACTTTGGGGCATAAAACCTTACGGGCTCGTGCCGGATAATGGTGAGTCCTTAAGCCATAATCAAGCTACTATTTATTTAGGCTTGGGATAATCAAAACCTTGGATTCGGATTGGGTGAGAACAAGGTCTCAAACCCTAAGTGTATCGGCCCTTAGGCTCTTTTAGATCGGGCCATTATGACCTCTAAGAGATGGCTATTGTTTCCCCTTTTCTGCTTAGAGGACTTAGTAAAAATTTATTTATGCCTTGGCATGCATTTTTTACCCATTGGGTTTTTTTAGGGTTTGGTTTCGATCGGAATCCTTTGTCTTTTGTGCCTTAGCACAAGTTTGTATTTTTATAATTTGATACCTCTTAAGGTTTTTTGAGGGCTGATTTTATCGAAGCCCTTTGATTATTTTGCCGCGGGTAGCCTTTATTTAACCGATGTTTTGAGAATTCGAAGGCCTATTTTTATTGTAGAATTCGGACGTCTCCGAGCCGTGTTAGTTTGGCAGTAGTCTTTAATATGGTCGTAGCCTTCGAGTGTGTCCCTTAGAATTATTTCCCGATAACCTTTTGAACTTGTCCTAAATGTTAGTCCCCGAGGATGATGGCCTTGGCCTTTACATCGGGGGTGCCACTTTGAGGTCTTATGTAATCAAGTTTAGACAATTCGACTATAGTGACTGTCAACGACAGTCCCCGAGTATTCGAGGCGTTTTTGCATTTTGGCTCTTGGGCCGTTTCTCATAAAATCACAAGTATGGAGCTTGTATAGTAGGAAATTTCTTTGAGACACAAAGTGTTTGATATAGAAAGAATGCTTCTTTGAATAATTCATACATGCATACTTTTTTTGCCATTGGGGCTCGACTATTCTATATGGACACGATTCACCTGACCGTTCGGCCCATCACAAAGTTTCCCTATCGAGTCCCTTTTTGCCGTGAAGTTTTTTCCTTGAAAATATTACCTCCGACGGTGATGCCCCCAGTGTTCGAGGTTGATAGAAAAGAATCCTTGGATACTATTGTATTCTTCTTAGGTAGCACATAGTTATTACCTCGTTAAAAACCATGCCGGAAAAACCCATTTGGGATAAAACCCGATCTAAGGGAAAAAGAGTGCAACAGGTGCTTTAAAACCTAATGTCTTCGTGTATAAGGGTGCCCTCATCGTCTTCGATTAAACATCTACAATGAGTTAGTCTTGAATACAAATGGGAAAAGGAGAAGGTCATACCTTAGCAATAATACCATTCGAGTAGTGATACATTCCAATTGTTTGACAATTGTTCGCCTTCCATCGTGCCAAGTTTGTAAGATCCTTTTTCGATAACTCCGATGACTCGGTACGGTCCTTCCCAATTTAAGCCCAGTTTGCCTTTATTCGGGTCTCGAGTATTGAGGGTAACTTTTCTTAGAACCGAGTCCCCGATTACGAAGTGTCGAAGGTTGGTCCATCTATTATAATATCTCTCAATTCTTTGCTTTTGCGCCGCCATCCGAACAAGTGCATCTTCTCATTTTTCATCTAATAGCTCGAGGCTAGTTTTCATAGCCTCGTGATTTGACTCCTTCGATGCATGTCGAAATTTGGTGCTGGGTTTCCGACCTCGACTAGAATTAAGGCCTCGGAGCCATATACTAAAGAGAACGGGGTTTCCCCTATGCTGGACTTCGATATCGTTCGATATGCTCGAAGAACCTCGAGTAAAACTTCTCTATATTTTCCCTTAGCATCGTTCAACCTTTTCTTCAAGTTTTTTATGATAGTCTTGTTTGTCAATTCGGCCTGCCCATTTCTACTCGGATGATACGGTGTTGATAAGATGCTTTTTATTTTGTCTGCTTTGAGGAATTCTATTACTTTGTTCTCGATGAATTGTTTGCCGTTGTCGCATACGATTTCGGCAGGTGTCCCAAATTGACACACGATGTGGTCCCAGATGAAGTCAATAACTTCTTTTTCTCTGACCTTCTCAAAGGCCTGTGCTTCCACCCATTTAGAAAAGTAGTCAGTCATAAACAAAATGAATTTAGCTTTACCTGGGGCCGTTAGTAGAGGGCTGAAGATGTCCTTCCCTATTTTTATGGAAGTCCACGAGGATAGGACAGAGTAAAGTTGCTCTCTGGGCTGATGAATCATCGGTGCAAACCTTTGACATTTATCACATTTTTAACAAACTCCTTAGTGTATTTTTCCATTCTATCCCAGTAATACTCTGCTCTAATAATTTTGTGAATCAAAGACTCGGCGCCGGAGTGGTTTCCCTAAGTGCCTTCGTGAATTTCTCGTAGAACATAATCGATGTCTCTCAGCCCTAAACATACCGCCAATGGTCCATCGAAGGTCCTCCTGTATAATGTTCCATCTTCACACAATGTGAACCTAGCAGCCTTGGTTCGTAGAGCCCTTGATTCTTTATGATCTGATGGGAGATTTTCATTTTTCAAATATTCAATATACTTATTCTTCCAATCCCAAGTCAAACTTGTAGAATTTATCTCGGCATGACCCTCTTCGACCACATATCTCGATAATTGGATGATAATCCCCGGGATAATATCATCTTCTTCAACTGATGATCCCAAGTTAGCAAGTGCATCGGCCTTACTGTTTTGTTCTCAAGGCACATGATCTAGATCCACTCCTTGAAGTGGTGCAAGGTTACATGTAGCTTGTCCAAATATCTTTGAATCCTATCCTCTCGAACTTCAAAGCTTTTGTTTACTTAGTTTACCACCAATAGAGAATCACACTTGGCTTCAACGACTTCTGCCCCTAAGCTTTTAGCTACCTCGAGACCTGCAATTATGGCCTCATACTCGACCTCATTATTAGTCAACCTAGAAGTTTTAATAGATTGTCTAATAGTGTTACCTGTAGGTGGCTTCAAAACAATTCCAAGCCCAGACCCTTTCACATTCGAGGCACCATCCGTGAAGAGGGTCCATACCTGCAATAATGTACCCAATTTTAGCATAAGTTCTTTCTCCACTTCGGGTACGAGGGTTGGCGTAAAATCGGCCATGAAGTCAACTAGGATTTGAGACTCGATGGTCGTTCGGGGTTGATATTTGATATCGTACCCACCAAGCTTGACCGGCCCATTTGGCCAATCAGCCTGATAGCTCGGGCTTATGTAAAATATTTCAAAGAGGATAAGTGGTTACACATATGGGGTGATCCTAAAATATGGCTTTAACTTTCTAGATGCGCTTAATAATGCAAGAGCAAATTTTTCTAAGTGTGGATATCTAGTTTCAGCATCTCCTAAAGTCCGACTTACGTAATAAACAAGGAATTGCATACCTTTATCTTCTCAAACCAATACACCACTTACCGCTATTTCGTACATTGATAAATATAGATACAACTTCTCATCTACCTTTGGAGTGTGAAGCAGAGGTGGGCTCAATAAGTATTGCTTCAATTCCTATAATGCTTGCTGGCATTTTGGGGTCCGTGCAGAATCATTTTTCTATTTGAGTAAGGAAAAGAAGCCGTGGCTTCGATCTGATGATCTGATGACCTCGAAATGAATCGGCCCAAGCCAACAATCCATCATGTTAGCCTATGTACGGCTTTCACACTATCTATGATAGTGATATCCTCAATGGCCCTGATCTTGTCGGGATTGATTTTAATTCCCTGATTTGATACCATGAAGCCGAAGAACTTGCCCGAACTGACCTCGAAGGCATATTTTTTTGGGTTAAGCTTCATGTTTTACTTCCTCAAGATTTTGAATATTTCTTGCAAATGAGTTAAATGGTCCTCTGCGCACGCGGACTTAACCAACACATCGTCATTGTAAACTTCCATTGATTTACCTATCTGCTCCTCGAACATTTTGTTAACTAGGCGTTGGTATGTAGCTCTAGCATTTTTTAGCCCGAAGGGCATTACATTGTAACAGTATGTTCCAAACTTAGTGATAAACAAGTTCTTCTCCTCGTCCTCCAGGTTCATCTGAATTTGATTGTACCCGGAGTAGGAATCGAAAAAGGTAAGGATTTCGTGGCCAACCATAGTATCGATCATGCGATCGATGTTAGGTAGTGGAAAGGAGTCTTTCGAGCATGCCTTGTTTAAATCCTTATAATCTATGCACATTCTAAATTTGTTCCCTTTTTTAGGGACTAAAACTACGTTGGCTAACCATTCAGGGTGTTTTACCTCTCGAATGGACCATCTTTAAAGAAGTTTAGTTACCTCATCCTTTATGAATGCATGCTTCACCTCGGACTGGGGACTTTTTTTTTGTTTTACTGGTTTGAACCTGGGGTCGAGGCTCAACCGGTGTGTTGTTATTTCCGGTGGGATCCCTGTCATGTCTAAATGGGACCAAGAAAAATAATCCATGTTCTCGATAAGAAATTGAATGAGTTGTTTCCTGACTTCGGGGTTTAACCCCGTTTACAGGTATACCTTTCTCTCGAACGTATACTCAATCAATATGACATGTTCCAGCTCCTCGACCATTGACTTGGTTTCACCTGACTCTTCGGGAACAATGAAAGTACGAGGAGTAAGAAAATCCTCTTGTTCTTCCTCGATTGCCTGCTTCTACGATTCGGTCGAGGCTGGGGACGGTGATTGCTATTTGGCCGTCTGCTTATCTTTGGTGCCCGATTTTTTCGAGATCGAAGACACTGGTATCGATGTCACCTCATCGACCGCAAATATTTCCTTTGTAGTATGTTGTTTCCCGTAAACTATTTTCACACCATCCACTGTTGGGAATTTCATCATCTGATGAAGGGTAGGTGGTACTGCCGTCATGTTGTGGATCCATGGCCTCCCACTACAAAAAAACTAGAATTAGCTACAAACGTCGTCGCTAAAATGTTCGTAGCTAGCAGAATCTCCTGATAATTCATTGCTAATCCATCGCTAAATGAGATTAGCGACGGATTTTTCTGTTTAGCTACAGAATTTGTCCGTCGCTACAACCTGAATTTTTAGTAGTGTCCCGAGTATTGCATTATACCTCATGTCTCCTTCAATTACATGGAATTTTGTATCTTGGATGGTCCCGGGCACGTTCACTGGTAGGATTTTCTCCCCCTTTTATTGTTTCCCTTACAATGTTGAAGCTGTTTAGGACCCGAGATGCAGGCACAATTTTGTCCTGCAAGCTGAGTTGCTCCTCGACCTTGATTTGATTATGTTTGCTGAGCTACCCGGATCCACTAGAACAAGTTTAACTTGAATTTTATTTAACAAAATAGAAATTACTAGGGCATCATTATGCGGCTGGGAATGCCTTCCGTTTCCTCGGCATTAAAGGATAGGATGCCCTCGAGCACATAACTCCAAGTCCGTTTTTCTCTGGTAATCGATACCTTGGTACGTTTAAATATAGGCCCTTGCGGAACGTTACCCCACCAACAATCATATGAATTACATGTTGTGGCTCTTCCTGCTCATTCTTTTTATTGGCGTCTCTTTCTTTGAAGTGTTTCTTAGCTCGATCACTGAGAAACTCTCGGAGATGACTCTCGTTGCACAGTCGAGCTACCTCCTCCCTCAGCTAGCAGTCTTTGGTCCTATGGCCATGTGTGCCATGATACTTACACATCAAGTTTGGATTTCTTTGAGAAGGATCGGTTTGTATAGGACCGGGCCACCTGGTGTCTTTGATCCTTCCGATAGTCGATACGATCCCCGATGCATCGACACTGAAATTATACTCTAATAACCGAGGTGCTTCTGTGAGATCGGTATGTTTATCAAAACCATTCTTACTCATAAGTCACTGAGAATTTTGCCCTCGATCATTTTTTCAGTCATTCCGAGGAGGATTGGGCCCCGAACCGTTATTTCTTCGATTTGCGACATATGGCTGATATTGTTCCCTGTTTGATCTTGGTTCCTTGTCAGTATCCCTCGGGGCCTTAATTTCCAATCTATTTGGATGAACCGAACCTGAGGGGGCTCCCGACTGGTCGTCCTGGACCCTGATATTTGATTGGTAACAATTATGTACATCTACCCAAGTTACAGCTGGATACTCGATCAGATTTTGCTTCAACTGTCGTGACGTGATCAAACTTTGCTCGTTCAACCCCTGTGAAAAGCTTGCACAGCCCAATCATCTGAGACCGGTGGTAATTCCATTTTCTCCATTTGAAATTAAGATACGAACTCTCTTAGTATTTCATCGCCCCTCTGTCTTATCTTAAAAACATCTGATTTCCTTATTGCAACCTTTATAGACATGGTGTGTGCCTTCACGAAGGGGTCTACTAACATAGCGAATGAATCGATGGAATTCGATGGCAAGTTGTGATACCAAATTATCGCTAATTTTGACAAGGTTTCTCTGAATTTTTTCAACAAAACCGACTCGATCTCATCATCATTTAAGTCGTTTCGTTTAATCCCGCATGTGTATGAGGTGATGTATTTATTGGGATCTCTCGTCCTATTGTACTTAGGTATATCTGGCATACGGAACTTCTTGGGAATGTGTTTCGGAGCCATACTCGGAAGGAATGACTTTTGTACAAATTTCCTGGCATCCAAATCTTTCAAGACCGGGGGTGCCCCCGGTATTTGATCAATACAGGAGTTATACGTCTCCACCTTTTTGTCATTATCCTCAATCTTTTTCTCCTTTGACTCGATTCTTTTGGTGAGTTCCTCGAGCATCCTCATAATCGTAGGGTCATTCCCCGAGCCATTACTATTCAATCTTTTTCGCACCGACTCATCTTAGCAAGTAATTTCTGGTTCGGCCACACTTGGAGTTTTATGCTGACTTTGAAGCTAAGCGATAGCAACCTGTTGAGCTTGTAGCATATCGAATATTACTTGGAGTCTAACTCTCCCATCTCCTATACCCTGTGTTCCTTTACCACTGGATCGGACATCCCTGCGTAGACTTCCTTTTGGGTCTGCGCCTAAATCCGCATTCAAAGCGATGTGTGAACTAATATTGATTCCACTATTGGCACTTTTCCAAGGTTAATAGGTGGCACACCGGATCCCGGAGCAACTACATGTTGTTTTCCCCATGAAATCCAAGACCATCATCGTCGTGTATAGGTACGTTTTATGAGTTTGACATATTTTAACCTGAGAACAAAAATTCTTGACAAGAGCAAGTGTGAAAATAACATATGTTATCAGAATCAATACTGAAATAATTACTATTATCTTTAGCCCCACGGTAGGTGCCAAACGGTTTACCTAAAATTTGAGTAACAATTAAACTTATTTTGTGGTCTTAAAGATACGGGATTTAGTCCAATACTAACTAATAACCGAGGAACCAAACATATAAATTAATGAAATAAGTTGAATCAAACTAGTGCTTAAGCAAGTCTTGACCTCGAGCTTTGAGGGCCTCAAGGTAGGTCAATAAGAACAGTAAAGTAAGGACAATAAAGTTAAGAGACAATTTAGATGAGTAATGAGCAAGAAAGTAAGAGTGTATATTTTTTGCCAATGATTGATCATCCGTTACAAATGATTGGAGTCCCCTTTATATAGTACGAGAATCCTAAATAAGGTACAATTCTAATTGTAGCAGGGAATCTTATTATACAGTTGTCTAACTACCTAGTACAAATTATTCCGGGATTTATGCCGTGATCTTAGGGCCACCACGGGAATCTTGCTCTTTCTGTTATAAAACTATAACGGTATTATCTCGAGGTTGATCATACTCGGACCTAGTATTCATCTAGCACTTTGATCTTCGAGTTTCGTATTCTGCCTTTGAGCTCGAGCTCGGTCCATATTGAACTTGTTCCCAACATGACACCTCCAGCCTATAAAATTGGGGGCACGTGATTTTGACCGTATACACTTTCTCTTCTTCTCTTCAGGTAAGTTTCTTTTCTTATCTTCTTCTCCTTCTCCTTCTCCTTCTCTTCTTCTTCTTCTTCTTATTATTATTATTATTATTATTATTATCCTCTTCTCTTCCTCTTCTGATTTTCTCTGCTTCACAGTTCATTGCTCGACTCCTCTCTTCTTTTCTTTCTATTCATCTTTTCAATTTTTTTCAGTTCTTATTTCTCTGTTCTTGTTCTGCCTTGTTTTTTAATTTATGCTTGTGCTCTGTTTTTTTTAATTTATGTTGTTCACGGTTCGACTCATTTCTTCTTTTCACTATTTTTTTCAGTTCTCATTTCTCTGTTTTGACATGTTTTTTAATTTATATTTGTGCTTTTTTTTAATTTTGTTGTTCATTATGCTTCTATTCTATTTTTATATTGTTCACTATTATGCCAAGTTTTTACAGTTTTGCTCTTTTTTTGGGTTGTTGATTGTGGTAAATTAAATCTTTTAATGGCATCAAGCGAAAAAAAAAAGATCCAGCTTGGACTATCTAGTTTTAGTATCTATTTTTTGCTTCTTAATTTAAGAATTGAAATAATTGTTTAATATGTTATTTTTATTGAGTTCTTGGTCATTTATCTATGCATATTTAAAACTTTTTTATTTATGTGTTAAATTGTGCTTCATATGAACGCTTCGGTAAAGCGATACCCCTTCGTTTTTTTTCGCTTACCGCTCTCCAAAACACTGGAAGGAGATCAATATTTCGAGTTTGATGATTAGCGTAATTTGAATAGTTATTGAAAATGAGATTTTCAATATAAGAAAACAATAAAAAAGAATCATGTCGAAAGCACAATGGAAGAAATTGAGGGAGGGTAATTTTTTCTGACTGGAAGGTGTTAAGTTAATTCAATGTGTGCTTCTTTTTGAAATTGTAAACAATGATAAAAATTCAATAACAATTAAGGTTTTTGATCACGAAATGAAATTTACAATTGAAGTCTTCTACGAGACTACTAGTGAAATGTTCTTCTTCAGGGGACTTCAGTTTTTGAATGAAAGAGAGAATATACTTTCTAAAGTTTACTTAAGGAAATAATTGATTTAGGGGATACGTGGTATTTTATTGCTACTCACTCATATGTTACAGTTGCATCATTTATAGGCAGTGGCGACAACACAATAAAGTTGCCAACGATCTATTTTGTTGAGTATGTGTTGGGGTAAGACTAGAAATGTGTCTAAGTGGGTAATAAAAATTATTGATGATATGATCAACTCTGCTCTTCTTTCTACTAGGGCTTTTTTTTTCAAAAAGTTAGTCAAGTCATTAAAAAGTTGTTTGAAGTCCAAACAAAGCACTTCAGAGAATGAGAATGAGAAAGAAAAGGATACATATACTATACTTGGCTTCCCTTTTGCCTTTTCTGTTGGATTATGGAAGTACTCCTACCTTTTCAGGAAAAAAAAACTTTGTCAAATTCAGAGAAAGAAAGTTCTCTAGGATGCTATGTTATTCAGATATAAAATCTCCGCATTATGAGAATCTGTGTAAAAACTACTTTCATAACGAAAAAGTAAGTTAATAGTATTAATGGCTGTATGTTTTGGTTCTAATACAAGTGGTACCATCTCGAGTATATCAAATGCCTATTCTATATATAAAAAAAATGAAGTATGTATTATTAGAACCAAGACGCACAGACAAAAGGATAGCCTCTAATACTATTAACTATATTTTTAGTTATGGAAGTAGTTTTATAGAGATTCTCACAATGCATAGATTTTATATCTGAATAACATAACATCCTAGAGAATTCGCATTTTCTGAGTTTAACAAATATTTTTCCTAGAAAGCTAGGAATACTACCATAATCCAAACACAAAAAGTAAAAGGGAAGCCAAATATAGTATAAGCGTCCTTCTCTTTCCCTTTCTCTAAAGTGTTTGTTCGGCTTTCAAGCAACTTTCCAATGACTTGACTAACTTTTGAAAACGAAAAGAGCCCCATGGAAAAAAGAACATAGTTGATCATCATCAATGATTTTCATTACCTGCTCACCACACATTTCTAGTCTTACGCTTACCCATCAACACACACTCAACCAAAAGATTGTTGTCAGCTTCACTGCGTCGTCATTGCTGCCAACAAATGATGCAATTATAGTATAACGGTAAGTAGTAATAAAATACCACAAATCCCCTAATTCAATTCTTTTATTATCAATGAAGTAAACTTTAGAAAGTCTATTCTATCTTTAAGTTTGAATTCCCCTGAAGAAGAACATCTCGACTCAGTAATCATGTGGAAGACTTCAACTGTAAATTTTACTTCGTAATCAAAAGCCTTAAATGTCATTGAATCGTCATTATTGCTTACTATTTCATAACGCAACAGACCGAATTTTTTAAAAACATCCTCTCTCAATTTCTTCCATTGCGCTTTCGACAAAAATCTTTTTATTATTTCCTTATATTGAAAATCTTTCCAATAACTATTCACATTATTCCAATCATCAAACTCCAAATATCGTTCTCCTTACATTACCACAATACTCAAAGCCTTTAATAAATTCAGTTCAAGGTACAATCAATAAATAATATTATTAAATATATCCACTAATCTACAAAGAAGGAAATAGCAAATTAAAGGACTATTTTTCTAGATAATGTCTGAAAGTGCTAGGCCGTATCTCTAAATTTAGAAATCATCTACTTGAATACATGCTACTACTGTCATTGAGCTTGCAAATGATCATGTGTTAAACCTGTTATCAAAAAAATAGAAAGATGTTCTTAGATTATAAAAAACCCACCACGAAATTTAATCAACAACTTAATACATCTTAATAGAACCAACAAAATTTGAAAGTTTTCATCAAGGTAAAATCCACCCAAAATCAAATAGAAGAAGTCTGAAAGTTTTCGTACTTCATGAGTACAGAGTACACAATTGAAAAATTATAAACCAAAAAAAATTAAAAATTGATGAAAACTTACTATTGAGGATAAACTTTTGTGATTTTTTTGAAAAATTTACTTTTGCATTTTTGAGAAATCGAAGGAGAGTTGTATGGGTCGAAATGTGTCAGATAATATTCGAAATAAGACTGCCCTAAAGGAAGAATTCTCAAGTTGTCATTAGTCGAGGTGGGCCAGGAAGCAGAAATATTCATAGCCAAAGAGTCGACGGGAGCCGTTGTCGAGATGTCGATAATGGTCGAGGTCGAACATCGTTGATGAAGCTGTTACAGCTAGTTTTCGAAATAAGATATTAAAGGAAATATTCTGGTAAATATTCTCTGCAATTTGCACTATTAAGGTTTGTTAGAAATATGTCTCATATATATAGAAAGAGGGGCCAATGATGTGAGGCACGTGAGATTCATCTGTAGAACAAACTTTTGGCTAAAGATTTTCTCTCTAACTAAGATACAAGAAGGAACTTTTCATCAAGATTCTTGTCCAAATTACTCCCTACTTTTCATCAGATCTGAGAATAATTCGAATATTCAAGGATTTATCTGTCACTTATCATTGTTAGGAGGAATAATCATCTAGTTTATCCTTTATTGGGTGAATCACTCCTTCTATTTACTTAAATGTCATTTATTGTTATTCATTGCCATTATATGCTCTATTATTGCTCATGTTACTTGGAATGATTACTGCTTTCATTATTATATTTCTACCAAATCTGTCCAACGCTAATCACGATTTCGGAACTCGCATCTAGAAATATTATTGTTAACTAGGTTTAACCCATCATCACATAATTTAATTATTTGAATAAGGATTATACTTTTTGGTTAAATAATTTGGCACAGTCTGTGGGGATTGCCTAGTTAAATTTTTAGTTTTTTCTAGATCTACAACTAACACGGATCACTAACGTAAAAAAAAGGCAAGAACAAAACTTCATTTCTTTGTATGTACAAATCCCGACATGGCAGGTAAAAAAGAAGAAGGAAGAGGATAATAAGCGACCTCCCAACCAACCTCATGAACTTCATCAATGAAAGTTGTGAAACGGCAGACGAAGACGCAACGCCCAATGCCTCCCGTAGACGAGATGGGTCGCCTCCTGCTCACTGCAGCATCAAAAAATCTCTTGGTAAGGGAGCCTCCTCGTTTGTTGCAGAGGAGACGCCCCCAGCTGTAAAAAAGCCCATTGAGGCATAGCCATCTGGCATGCTAACCAGCATCCTTCACAAGGTCACATGGGACACGGCCACAGAAAATGCAAGGACTTGTGTTAAACAACCAACAGATGAGCATCACAACCAACTCCCTCCTCTTCCAATGACAGGCATTACTTACAATATTATTAATAGTGAAGGTGATGACACTCTCGCAGCCATTCTGAAAGGATGGAGGAAATGGAGAATGAGAACAAAGCACTCTGGGATGAAATGAAAGAACACCAAGAAAGGATCGATAAAACAACGAGAACCCCTAAGCTCTTATCGAAGAGAGATGCCGGACGATTCTCGAGCAGCCGTATAGTGATGGCGCCGCCCCACATGCCAAAACCTCAGGGTATATGACAACACAACCGACCCTGAAGATCATGTGACTCACTACGTCACCGCCATAAAAGGCAATAACCTCACCCAAGAACAAGTTTCTTCCATTTTGTTGAAAAAATATGGTAAAACACTTACGGGAGGAGCGTTAATATGGTATTCATAGCTACTTGCGTGTTCCATAGAAATATTCAAAAGAGATGACCGACAAGTTCGTAATGGCCCATATTGGGGCCAAGAAGGCCAAGGTGAGAGTGAACGACATTTTTGCTATTAAACAGACTCCGGGAGAGGGATTAAGGGACTTCCTTGCCCTGTTCAACCGATTAAGGATAACCCTGCCAAACGTGTCAGAAGGAATAGCGATCGCAGCCTTTTGGAACGTGCTGAGCAGGGATGGTTTGAGGGAGAAAAAAAAGTTATTAAGTCGACTGATGAAGTACCCCCCCCCCAACCACTTAGAACAAAATACATAACACATATTGTGCCGAGGTCCGAGACGACGAGGACGACCTCAATTGACCAACTCATTGACTAACCGCGGTGCAGGCGGAATCCAGAAAAGATCGAATAAATGATACTAGAAGAGATATCGTAGCTCCACGATCTAACATGCATAAGCTGTATTCCGTACGGCCGTTCCGTCCTCCTCTTGCTACGAAGAAGGCACGCCCAGACCAAGGACAGGGACTCATCAGAATGAAAGAGGTATTCCATATTTACTATTTGCTCACAACCTTTATGTGTCGCCTAATATGCCATGGAGAAGCTCGGACCAAAGGTGAAATGGCCACAAAAGATGAGGTCAAATTCGAGTACTAGAAAGTCAGACGCCCTCTGCAAGTTCCACCAAGAACGAGTTGCATCACCCTAAGGCAAGAGGTTGTAAACATGTAACGACAAAGAGTTGTTGAGCGGCCTGGGAAAGACCAGCTTCACCAGAGGACGTGAAGAACATCGAGGACCGCCGAAGCCGCCCTTACCGACTCGTACTATCCATATGATAATCGGTGGCAGCGGCGATGCTTTCATCAACAGCGTGAAGTTCACCACTACCCACAAGCTCAAACAGTCAATCACCCATGAACGGTGTGACGAACTCGAAGACTGTATCATCTTCGATAAGTCAGATACCAGTGGTTTGGCATTTCCTCACTATGATGCCCTTGTCATTACTTTATGAATTTAAGATACCGATGTGAGACGCATTATGGTAGACGATAGGAGCGGCGCCTGCATTATCCATCCTCAAGTACTTGCACAAATGAAACTCAAAGACAAGATAGTGTCTCATTGCATCATGCTAACTGATTTTATCAATGCAGTCAAGCAAACATCTGGTAAAATCACACTACCCATTCTGGCCGATAGCGTCACCCTAGAAACCACATTTCATATCATGGACCAAGACACAACGTACAACGCCATTGTTGGGCGACCATAGATACACACTATGAGAGTCGTCCCTTCTAACTTATACCAGGTCATCAAGTTCCCAACTCTGTGGAGAATATTCAGCATACGAGGGGAACAATGCACATCCCAGGAATGTTACCGCATCGCCCTAGATAGCACGGTCACTCAATAAATGAGGGACAAAGAAAAAGAGGCATAGAAATCAACAGGGGCAAGGTCGATATGTAACGATAGTGAGGACATTATCAGAGACCCTGATATGGTCGAAGCTACAGGATCGACCATAGAAGACCTTGACCCTGTTCAATTTAACCTCAACGACCACAACAAGAAAGCTTACATCAGCTACAAACTCCAAGAACCAGGTAAATTCCATCAATTCTTAGCAACTAATGCAGATTTATTTGCTTTCAGCCATACAGATATACAGGGTATCCTAAAGGAAATGGCCACGCACAAACTGAACGTCGACCCATTATACCCCCCAGTAAGATAGGTCAAACATAAGTTTAACTCCACAATTAATGTCGCAATATGTGAAGTGGTAGAAATATTGTTGGGGAATGGGTCCGTCAGGGAGTCGAAGTACCCCTAGTGAGATGGTCATGGTAAAAAAGAATAATGGGAAATGGGAGATGTGCATGGATTTCACTTATTTGAACGAAGCATGCACCAAGGATTCATTCCCATTACCCCATATCGACCAACTCATCGATGGGACAGCCGATCACAAACTACTAAGCTTCTTGGACGCTTATTCAGGTTATAATCAAATCCTTATAGATAAAGAGGATCAGGAAAAAACCACATTCATCACGTCAAGGAATGTACTGCTATAGGGTTTACGCCCTTTGAGCTAAAGAACGTGGGGGAACCTTACCAAATGCTGGTGACGAGGATGTTTAAGGAAAAGCTTGGCAAAATACTGGAAATCTGTATAGATGACATGCTGGTCAAATCCAAAAGGAAAGAAGACCACATCGACTATCTGAGAGAAACTTTCAATATACTTAAATGATATAGAATGAAGATGAACCCCGAAAAGTGTGCATTTGGCGTGGCCTCAGGAAAGTTTCTAGGTTTCCTGGTATCACAAAGAGGGATCGAGGTCAATCCTGACCAAATCAAAGCCATCGAGGGGATACCAGAACACTTAACCACTAAAAAGCAGGTTCAACGGTTGACTGGCCGCTTGCCGCTTGCCGCCCTATCAAGGTTCATTTCACAATTGTCGGATAGATGTTACAAATTCTTTGCCGTATTTAGGGGTGTTCATAAAAACCCAAAAAACTGAACCAAACCGACCAAAAAAATCGATACCTTTTAGGTTTCTTTTGGTTTGGTTTTGGTTTTGAGTTTTAAAAATAGATAAAATTTGGTTTGGTTTTGGTTTTAATCAATAAATAACAGGAAAAAAATCAAACCAAACCGACTATAGAAGTAGCTATTTAAATTTATTATTACACACACACACACACACCAGTCGTTTTTATATAAAATTTCTAAAATTTTATGGTACATATTAGTCGTTTTGTATTTTTAGTCTAGTTCTTTGCTATTATAATAATCTAATTCTTTGCTTTTACATTCTAGTTTGATTGATAGTTTTCTTTTACTAAGTACAAGAATTTATTTCATGTTAAAAATAATCAATTTTTAATTGAGTACTTAAATTATTCATCATTATCTAATTCAATTATCATCAATATATCTTGGTAAATGATAGATTTATCAAAGAGCAATTGGTTTGATAGTGTTACATTGAAAATATAGTCGCCGGAATATGAGTTTGGCAATGTATGTCTCATATTTAAGAAAAATATAATAAATGAACGAAAACCCCAAAATATTGATAAAAATCGACAAAAACCTAATCGATAAAAAACCGACTTAATTGGTTTGGTTTGGTTCCAATATTTGAAGAACCGACTTACTTTTTAAGGAAAAACCGATCCAAACTGAACTATGAACACCCCTAGCCGTGCGTAAGAAGGATAACGGACTCTAATGGACTTTTGAGTGTGTTCAAGCCCTGAAGGAACTAAAACCATACTTGTCATCTGATGTTCTAAACGTCAATACCACATAAGAGGGTGATGATTTGTGTGGTACCCAATTTTCGCTCTAGAACAACCTGGTTCTTCTAGGTGTTCTAACTACTGCAGGTTGCGGAATAATAAATACATAAAATAAAGAACACAGAGATTTTTACGTGGAAAACACCTGGCTCAAAAGGTGAAAAAACCACGACCTACTACTCAGTAGAATTTTCCCAAAATTCCACTAAAATCACTGAGCCAACACAACATTTACATAAACTCTTTGTAAACCTAAGGATTAACTCTAATCCCAGTGTGGCACACAACCTCAACTGTTGCGACACTTTCAAGTTAACTCTAACTTGAATACTCAAAGTACCTAATACAATTTCTTCTAAATAAGCAGAAAGGTACAAATAGAAATTCCTACTACAATTGAACTAGAATAAGAATAAATACAATAGAATTGGTTCTTCTATCTCGTTCAAGTAGCTTCAGGAGTGCACACTTATATCTCACATATATTGCTTGCAAAACAGACTTGCTCTTTTGCTCTCAATTATGTTTTACTTCTGCGTATGCGCAATACCTGTAAAAGAGAACAAACTCAGTTATTTATTGAGTTAGTAATTAGAGTTTGATTGAGACTCTATTGGTTATCCTTAGACGATTTTGAGTCCTTGACCAATACTAACTCCAACCCTTATCCTAGATCAGGATTGTGTTCTCTCCTCATAAGGAGACTGTTCTCCTTATCCCAACTACAACCTTTTCGATTTAGTTCAGAAGATATTGTTGCTTGATCTCTACGGTATATCTTCCTCACATGCATCTCATGTGCAATGGTTGACAAACACTGTGTTTCACCAGATGGACCAGGTTCATCGTTGAATTCATTTTTCAATCTTCAAAACTTCAACTGAACTTGGGCCAACATCATCTTCACTACTGCTTTCAAAACCAGAGTCAGGGGAACATCTCCTCATTTACCTCGCTGTATTCGAAGTAGCTGTGAGCACTGTCCTGATTCGAGAAAACAAAGGTATGCAATCCCCCATCTATTATATTAGAAAAATATTATTTGATGTCAAGACGAGGTATCCTTACTCAAAAAATTGGCCTTGGCCTAAGTCGTAGCTTCACAAAATCTTAGATCGTATTTCCAATGCCATCCCATCTCGGTCATCATGACTTTCCCCCTGAGAAGCATTTTACATAAACCCGAGCTATTGGGATGGCTGGCCAAATAGGTCATCGAGCTGAGCGAGCACGATATCGTGTGCCAACCGCGAACAGCGATAAAGTCGCAAGTGCTCGCTGACTTCATCGCCGACTTTAGCGCGAAAGAAATGCCCGAAGTTGAAAGAGAAGCCATTCAAACCTCCCCTCAAACAAAAGACCTCTGGGTCCTATACACCAATGGCGCATCCAATGCATCAGGGTGCGGACTGGGACTCGTACTCGAAGTCCTAACAAGTGAAGTAATTCGTCAGTCCATAAGGTGGCCAGATATGGCTAACAACAAGGCCGAGTATGAGGCCGTGATTTCAGGTTTGAGACTAGCACTCAAGTACATGGCAAAACGGTTAAAACAACGATGTGATTCCCAGCTCGTAGTCAACCAAGTCACAGGGACTCACCAAATCAAATAGCAAATATTGCAAAAATATCATACTAAAATCTGCAAGCTGCTGCCCGATTTCGACAAATGTCACCTCGACCAAATTCACCAAGCATAGAACGCTTAGGCGGGTGCCCTCGCTAAACTAGCCGCAGCCACCAAAAATATCGTAATCGGAAACAAAAACTTATTACACCTGTCACACCTCCCTTTTCACTACACCTATAAGGGTATAAGGAGTTTTTCCAATTAAAGGACAATCAAAACAGGATTCTTTTATTAAGAGATTCAGAGTCGCCACTTGGGAGATTTATGGTGTCCCAAGTCACCGGTTGAATCTCGATTCGAGAAAAAGATTGACTTTGTTTAACAATCCGCGAACCAAAAATCTGGGTAAGGAATTCTGTTAACCCGGGAGAAGGTGTTAGGCATTCCCGAGTTCCGTGGTTCTAGCACGGTCGCTCAACTGTTATAATCAGCTTAATTATCTGATTTTAAACAATTATGAACCTATGTGCAAATTTTAACTTTTAACCGCTTTTACATAATTAATTAAAGAAGATTGCAACGTTATTAAAATAAGTCTCGAACCACGTCACATAAATGCGCCTATGGCTTTTGACATATTTTAACATCGTTGAGATTTAGATTTGGGTCACATAAATGCGCACCCGAGTTTCGGAAGGTAGATTGTTAAGATAACGCTCCTAAAGCAACTACGCATTTTAACTTTGCGAGGGCTATGGAAATTTGCTAGATGGCATGCCTCAAATTCTAAGGATTTAGATTAAAAGGGTGAGGGCCACGCATTTCAAGATTTTATTTGGCACGGAACACCTCAAATTATTTTTAAGGATGTCCTAACTAATATTTGGAAAGCACATGGACTATTATTATCTATTATGGCTCCACTCATATTTTGGTTAAAGGGTTTGCATAATTAACATCTAAAATATTTAAGAAGACTTTACCCCGAGATCAAGCCCAGTCCCCCAAACAAAGTCATATTCCCATTTATTGAAAAGGTCCTCAATTTAACTCTGCCTCCAAGCTTGGGAGGCCCAGTGCTCTATTTAAACCAAAAAAAAAACATTGATTAAAACAGTGATCCAAGCCTTTTAAAAGCTATAGGCCCAAGGATGAGCCCAATTCAAATTCCTCACGCCTAGAACTGTCCAGGGTATCATGCGAAATGCCCCATGAACGAAGGCATCAATTTATTGGTCCTGGTCTTGAGCCCAAATGTCGGCTTTGTTATTGAATACCAACAAGCCCCAAATTTAAAAGGGGGAGTCCAAGATCGAATCCCTGAACTCACAGGTTGCTGATTTATTAACGAAATGAACAAACTTTAATAACTGATCCTTTAGTTCCGAAACATAATTAGTAAGATTTTATGACAGAATTGAGACCTGATTCTAATCCTTATATGAAATGAAACCTCATAACTTAACACCCTGTCAAACATTCATTGAATTTGAAAACTTAGCCATACTCTATATTGATGATTACATATATATTGATGACTACACAACAGAGTACTAGCACTAGCTAAAACCAAAACACAAAGTCGAGAATGAATCTATATAGTTAAAGTCCATAGTCCATTCTATCAATACATATATGAAAATACTCTAAGGAATCTCTTATACACACAGTTTCAGAGAAAAAAAAACTAATTACTCTCTATAATTCTATAGTCAGGTATAATGACAGTGAGATAACAAAAAGATCAACTTAAATTCAATCTTCATTCAACTCATTTCAAATATAGTACATGTTTAGCAATTTATCCTCAGTTATGAGCCAAAGAAAATACCTGGAATTTGAAAGTAAAGAAGTGAGTAAGGAAGCAATGAATAGCAGCAGTCACAGCAAATAGGAATCAGTACCAGTAGAATCAGTTGACCAAAAATTAGCTTAATAACACAGTATTTTTCAATATCCCTCAAAACTGACTCTTACAAAACCAGAATCACTTCACTTCAAAACCCCCAAATGAATCAGAAGCTAGTGCTTTCAGAACCAAAATAAAAGTCACCTATCAATCTCTGAAAGTGTATATGAGTGTATCTCAGGATGTATATCAGAATCCCCCTTTCACTTAATGCTCTCAAGGTTCTCTCTATATTTCTTAGGGTCTGAATGTATCTGTTGATCTCTCAGTTTGCATATTGAATTTCCCTGTATTCTTTTTCTCTCTAAAAATGTTTCTTTTCTTCTCAATCAATCTCTAATTCCCCTCTCTATTTTTCAAGTCTTAGAGTCTATTTCAAGGCTCTTCCTCTCTCCCCGTCTTAGTGTGTATTTCCCCCTTTATATATCCATCAGCCCCTCCCTTTCCAGCCTGTATCTTCTTTTTACAACTGTATTTTCAGCCTTCCAATTTTGAATTTGAAGCCGAAATAGACCTTAAACGAGTGTTCTCGACTGAGAACACACAGCTAAGGTCGATTACGACCTCAATCCTTCAACCATGTACTCGATCCTGGGCTTTGTGTTTTTAAGGGTTCGTTCCTTCAAATCCAGGTTCGAAGGATTCTAGTCTAATTTTAAGGGAAACGGCGGTGGATTAGTGATGAGGGGGTTAAGGAAGTTCCATGGTGTGATTTTGGGTGCATTTGGAGGTGGCGCCGCCACTAGAAGGTGGTGGGGGAATGGTGGCTTCTACTAGGGTTCATGGCTAAGAAATGATATTCAACACGTTCTAGGGGTGTTCGAAGGAAACGGAGTTGGTATTTGGAATGAGGAGGTGATGGTGGTTTAGGGGTGTAATTTTGGTAGCCATCGGCAGTGGTGTCGCTGGCCACGGCGGAGGGGCTGTTAGGGTTTTTGATTATTCGAGAAGCCAGGCTGGGATTCGAAGAAAACTAACGGTGGATCGGAGATGGGGAGGTTGAGAGGAGTTGGTGGTGTATTTTTGGGGCTGATTGGATGCCGGCCGCCATCGTAAGGCGATTTCCGGTGGCGGTGCACGACGGAGGAAGGTGGGTTTAGAGATTGGTCTCTGAGGCTGTGGGAGAGACAGTAAGGAGGGGGTTATGAGGGGGGTGGGGTGTGTGATTTTCTTTTATATGAGTTTAATGATTGAATACAGGCCATTAGATCAACTTTGATCAACGGCCTGGATCAATCACTTAAGGGGAACGATGTCGTATAGACACCTTTGAGACTGGGTCGGTCCCTGATCTAACGGGTCGGGGCTGGATATGGGTTATGGGCAAAGCTATGGACCGTTGGATGTGGATGGATGGACGGCTGAGATTTGTTGACATTGAAACGATGTAGTTTTACTGCCATGCTATGTCGTTTCACCGGTCTCGGAGATGAGCTTATTTGGACCGGGTGTCGGACAAATTTGGGCTGGTTTTAACCGAGTATTGGGTACTTTTTTGATTGGGCTTTGATAGAATTAAACTGAAATAGCCCAATCTTTTATTCTCTTTTTCTTTTCAATTTTATTCCTAATTAAAATAAAATACAAACCTAGATTTAACCTTGACCAAATTATCCTAAAAATATTAATTAACTCTAAGCAGTAATTATCACAAATAATTAAATATCTAATTAAAAGAAAATCATACAATGTTGACATTAAACATTAAAATGCGGAGTACGTTATTTTCTGTGATTTTTTATTTTTGTAAAACAATTAATTTACCACTTAACTCAAAAATTGTAAAATTAAATCCTAAGAATGCAAGTGCAACCTATTTTTTTGTATTTTTTCATTTATTTAAACAAGTAAACATGCAAGGACAAATGCAAATAATGACAGAAAATTCCACAAAAATTCACAAAATTACACACAATAAAACAAATAATTTTTCTTTTGATTTTGTGGGAGTAATTCATGTGAGGCAAAAATCACGTGCTCACAGCTGCCCCTTTTTGCCCGTAAACACGAAGAGTTTTCGTGCAAAGACAAAGTGAGCGCATACGAGCAATTTTTGCCCGTTTGAATACTCCGTGTGAAGCATTTTTTGAAAGATTTAACCGAACCTTTGCCTCGAAGGTTTCCTACATATCCTTGGCTGAAAAGTAATCAGGTCAATGTAGTTCGAGAATTTTGGTAGCTGGGACTACCATGAAGCTGTGGTTACTATTGTTGTTACAGCTGCTACTTGCTGACCCCTTTTACACCATGCTAACAGAAAAATAAAGAAGGTAGGCTAAGATATAGCCAATGAATTAAAAAGACTTATTCTCAAACTTGTTCCGCAACCGTTGTTGCCTCGTCGACTTGTATTTTCCTACAGCAATTCTTTTGTTGCAGCCTTGCACCAAATTCTTGCGATGTTCTCCCCTTTCTTCAGGCGGGTACATGACTGCTGATCCTTTAAAAGTCTTCTCTTGATCATTGTTATCTTCCTCTACTATCCAGGCAGGCTCCTGATTACTTGATCTTGAACGTATTCCTCTGTTCTCCAGGCGGGCTCCTGACTTCTTTGACTTGAAAGGTACGCTTCCGTTATCCAGGCAGGCTCCTGACTTCAAAACTTGAAAGGTACGCCTCTGTTCTCCAGGCGGGCTCCTGACTTCAAAACTTTAAAAGGTATCCTGACTTCAACAACTTAAAATGGTACGCCTCTATTCTCCAGGCGGGATCCTGACTTCAAAACTTTAAAAGGTACACCTCTGTTCTGCAGCCAGGCTCCTGACTTCAACACTTAAAATGGTACGCCTCTGTTCTCCAGACGGGCTCCTGAATTCAAAACTTAAAAATGGTACGCCTCTATTCTCCAGGCGGGCTCCTAACTTCAAAACTTAAAATGGTACGCCTCTGTTCTCTAGGCGGGCTCTTGACTTCAAAACTTTAAAAGGTACGCCTCTGTTCTCCAGGCGGGCTCCTGACTTCAACAACTTAAAATGGTATGCCTCTGTTCTCCAGGCTGGCTCCTGATTTCGAACTTGAAAGGTACGCCTCTGTTCTCCAGGCGGGCTCCTGATTTCAACAAAATAGATACAACGAAAGGAAATTTCTTCTGCCCCAGTTTGATAACTGAGTGCATCTGTTTGGTGCTTGCCTTTCCTTACAGTGGGTTTTTCCGAAACAACCGAGATTTTCTGCACCTATTTCAATCAAAGAAAAATCTCGTCAGTTTAAAATGTGTTGTTGGTTGTGATACTCTTGCTGGGGATGGTTTTCCCCTTTCTTCTTTCCATACTCTATTTTGGCTGACGACTCTGAATCTGGTCGAGACTTTCCGATACTCTGACAACTTCCTTATCCACAAACTTTCCAACTGTATCTTACCACTTCTAACCTTTTTATCCAAAACTTTTCAACTGTAGCCTTCCCCTTTCTGGACTTTTATCCGATCCCATACTTTCATGGAATCTTCACCACTTTATCTTTTGGTTTATCAAGGATGCCTCTTACGTCCCTTCACCTTCTCTTCGGCCTATCCTAGCCCCACTTTGCTTTGCACCACTTTGGCCTATGGCGTTAAACTCTGAAGATCCTTCTTATTTGTTAAAAACAAACTATTATTGGAAAAGTCTTAGCCAAAAGAAATGGAATACGATGACTTCAAAAGATGAAAAATAAAGAAGAAGATCTTCCCTTAGAAGATTGTTTGAGAAAGAAAAAGACTTATCTGAACGGCATAACTGACCCCAATGATCATGTTGTGCATTTCGGTTTAATCAACCCAGCTTATTCAATCAATCAATTTCCCAATTGTCTTGCTTTGTGCCTCAAAGTTTTCCCCAACCAACTCTTTTTTGTCGAATCCCCATCTTCGTTCAACTTGATGCCTTGATGGATCTTTTGCCGTCAACCTCACTTCATTTGTCCCTTTCTCAATTCCTTGTTGCCTCATGGTGACTGTGAAGGTTTTCACCAATAAGACTCTCTCATTTTTTTTGGACTTCTCTCAGCTTACATCGCCTTACAATGCCCTTGCGGGTTTTCACTAATAAGACTCTCTCATTTTTTATTTTTCTTGCTTAAAACCGGAGTATTGCCCCTGGTATGAATTATCTTTACTTGATTGACTTGGCACCTCTCGAAGACTGATCGGGAGGTCTTTCTTTGGATGTTAATATGGATTCTTGGAAAGGTTTGGAAAGAAATGGGTATCAAAGAGTTCAAACCAAATCCAACGGGTTAGAATTACAACTTTTGGAACCAACTTTCTCATTACAAACATAACTTATGCCCCAGTTTTCTTGCTTGGGGATCTTTCGAGTTTTATTTCCCTATGACCGAGCTGTGAAGCTGTCTACGTATCCTTAAAAGGAATCAGGTCAAATGTAGTTCATTTTCTTCCTTGTTGTTATAGTTTTTCTTTTCATTTGTTATTATTATTTTCCCTTTTCTGTTTTTCTTTTTCTTTCCTTTCTTCTCTTTCTTTTTTTCTTGATTATTAATTCCAAAAGAGGGATACGAAATAAAATAAATAAGGCTCAAAAGGGTGGACAAAGGGTAAAGTGTTTGGATAGCAGAACAAATTACCTTCGTCATTTCATCCTTCGAGATAATGCCAAGTACAAACAATCAACGATTATACTAAAGAAATCATACATAATATCTCTTGACTGCATCAGAATTGATAGCCACATCTATGCATTTTCCTTCAATATCATAAAGCGCCATTGGACAATACTCTGGTTACAATGAACAGTCCTTGCCAGTTCGGGGCAAACTTGACCTTTGCTTCAGCCTGATGTGGAAGTATACGTTTCAACATTTGTTGCCCTACTTCAAACTTCCTGGTGCGCACCTTTTTGTTGTATGCTCTTTCCATCCTCTTTTGATACAATTGGCCATGACATACTACTGCCAATCTTTTTTCATCAATTAAACTTAGCTTCTCCAAATGGATTTTGACCCACTCATCATCATCAATCTCAGCCTCGGTGACAATCCGAAGGGACGGGATTTCGACTTCCGCTGGGATCACTGCTTCAGTGCTGTATACCAACAAATATGGGGTCGCACCTACTAAAGTACGAATAGTAGTGCGATAACCCAAAAGCGCAAAGGGTAACTTCTCATGCCATTGCCTGGAAATTTCTACCATTTTCCGCAGTATTTTCTTTATGTTCTTGTTGGCTGCCTCAACTGCTCCATTCGCCTTAGGACGATATGGGTGGAATTGCGATGGGTAATCTTAAACTGCTAACATACTTCTTTCATCAAATTTCTGTTAAGATTAGCACCATTATTTGTGATGATTACCTTTGGGATTCCAAATCGACAAATGATATTTGAGTGTACAAAATCAACCACTGACTTCTTGGTTACAGATTTGAAAGTTTTGGCCTCAACCCATTTGGTAAAGTAATCAATGGCCACCAGAATGAACTTGTGTCCGTTTGATGCTGTTGGATCGACGGGTCCAATGACATCCATGCCCCAAGCAACGAAGGGCCATGGTGCTGACATTGTGTGCAATTCCGATGGTGGAGAATGAATCAAATCTCCATGTATCTGGCATTGATGACATTTTCGCACGAAGCTGATACAATCTCGCTCCATAGTGAGCCAATAATACCCTGCTTGAAGGATCTTCTTCGCCAATACATATCCGCTCATGAGCGGTCTGCAAACTCCAGAATGTATTTCTGCCATGACTGCCATAGCTTGTTTAGCATCTACACATCTTAACAATCCAATATCGGGTGTTCTTTTACACAACACTCCTCCACTGAAGAAAAATCCACTTGCCAACCGTTGAACGGCTCTCTTTTGATCTCCTGTGGCCTGCGCTGGGTATATCCCCATCCTGATGTACTCCTTGACATCATGGAACCATGGTTCGCCATCAAATTCTTTTTCCACCATGTTACAGTAAGCATGCTGATCACGAACTTAGATACGCAATGGATCAACATGAATTTTGTCTGGATGGTGCAGCACTACTGCCAAGGTGGCCAAAGCATTGGCAACCTCAATATGGACTCTTGGGATATGCCTAAACTCCACGGATCTAAACCATTGACAAAGATTATGCAAACATTGTTGATACGGTATGAGCTTCAAATCTCGTATTTCCCATTCTCCTTGAATTTGATGTACCAGGAGGTCCGAGTGTCCCAAGACCAAAACATCCTGGACATCCATGTCCGCAGCTAACCGCAAACCCAAGATGCATGCTTCATATTCAGCCATGTTGTTGGTACAAACGAAGTTGAGCCATAACAGGGTAGTGGTGCCCTGTTTCAGAAATAAGTACAGCTCCTATTCCAACTCCTTTCATATTTGCCGCCCCATCAAAGAAAAGTTTCCATCCCGGTTCTTCAGTCAGTTCCAGTTCATCAATATGCATCACTTCTTCATCAGGAAAATACGTCCTCAATGGCTCGTATTCTTCATCGACTGGATTCTCAGCCAAATGATCAGCCAGTGCTTGGGCTTTCATTACAGTCCTCGTCACATAGACGATGTCAAACTCCGTGAGTAATATTTGCCACTTCGCCGGTCTCCCTGTGGGCATAGGCTTTTGAAAAATATACTTCAACGGATCCAAGCGTGAAATAAGGTAAATAGTATAGGATGACAGATAATGTTTCAATTTCTGTGCCACCCAAGTTAAGGCGCAACATGTCCTCTCAAGGTGAGTGTACTTAACCTCATAAGCCGTAAACTTCTTGCTGAGATAATAGATGGCTTGTTCCTTCATACCGGTGATGTCGTGCTGCCCCAGTACACATCCAAAAGAATTCTCCAGGACCGTTAAATAAAGAATCAACGGTCTCCCTGGTTCCAGCGGAACCAATACATGTGGATTTGACAAATACCCCTTTATCTTATCGAACGCTTCTTTACATTCTTCAGTCCATTCGACTGCAGCATCCTTCTTCAATAGCTTAAAAATGGGTTCACAAGTTGCTGTGAGTTGAGCAATAAACCTGCTGATATAGTTCAACATTCCCAACAGACTCATTACTTCGATCTTGTTCTTTGGGGGCGGCAATTCTTGGATGGCTTTAATCTTTGATGGGTCTAACTCAATGCCTCGCCGACTGACTATGAATCCCAACAGCTTTTCGGATGGAACACCAAATGCACATTTGGCAGGGTTGAGTTTGAGGTCGTACCTGCGAAGCCTCTGAAAGAACTTCCTCAAATTTGCGATGTGGTCGACCTGCTGCTTTGACTTAATGATCACGTAATCCACGTACACCTCAATCTCTTTATTGATCATATCATGGAAGACAGTGGTCATTGCTCGCATGTATGTTGCCCCAGTGTTCTTCAGACCAAATGGCATTACTCTGTAGCAATAAGTTCCCCACGACGTGATGAATGTCGTCTTCTCTGCATCTTCTTCATCCATCAAAATCTGATGATACCCACCATAACAATCGACAAAAGATCCGATTTCATGTTTGGCACAATTATCGATCAAAATGTGGATGTTGGGTAACAGAATGTTATCCTTTGGGCTTGCTTTGTTCAGATTGCGATAATCAATGCACACCCTGATTTTTTCGTCCTTCTTCAGCACTGGCACCACATTAGCCAACCAATCAGGATATCGAGTGACCCGAATAACCTTTGCATCCAGCTGTTTGGTTATCTCTTCCTTAATCTTCATACTCATATTAGTTTTGAATTTTCTCAATTTTTGCTTGACGGGAGGGAATGCCGGGTCAGTGGGCAATTTTTGAACCACTAAATCGGTGTTTAAACCCGGCATGTCGTCATATGACCATGCAAAAACATCTTTGAATTAAATAAGTGTTTTGATTAATTCTTCCTTGATATTTGGTTCAATATGGGCGCTTATTTTAGTTTCCTTGATGTCATATGCGTCCACTAAATTGATGGCTTCTGTATCGTTTAAGTTAGGCCTGGGTTTTTCCTCGAATTGACTTAGTTCCCTACTAATCTCTTCGAAGGCTTCATCCTCATCGTATTCTAACTCATAATCTACTTCTTGCACTATTATTTCGAAGTCAGATTGATTTTCTAGACTGGGTCGAGGATTCCTTATGCATGCCATGTCATTAGGTCCAGTATAAAGAGAACTGTACAGAAAAGAGAAAAGAAAACAAAATTAAAATAAGGAATGAAGAAGAAGTTTTTCATTTTATTGAAATATAAGATAACAAGGTTTTGCACACTTGGACCAACTAAAAAATAAAAATCTGGATTACAACCCTGGAATAATTCAGACAAACAAGAAGGAACATCAGAGCGAACTACCAAGACTCCTTCCGAGTGGGAAGAGGAGTAGCCCTCCAATTATTGAGCTTTGCCTTTGGTCCCACAGATTGCACATCTGCCTTACTTGACCCTTCCCCAGCTTCTACCATGTTAACCTCGGCAAATAACCTTTCGAACCCTTTATCCAAATCTCCGTCAGCACCAATCAGTGACCCGGGATTGGCTTTGGCAAGACCCATGCATTCTTCTTCATTTTGAGAGCTCGTCTCACATCTGCCGTAGTGGGCTTAAACCCCAAACCAAAAGTATCCAAATTCTTTGGAAGAGAAACTGGTTGCACGATGCCTTGGAGATCAGCACCCAAACCTTTACCCGGTATGAAACCATTTTTTAACATTTCGGAAGCCACCATGACAGTTGCAGCCGTTACTCTAGGAACTGGGATGCTTTTCCCCTCTGGGACCTTTTACACTGGTACTATGTCAGAGGCTTGATATACCCACGGCCCCTGGTCGTCTTCCACTTTGATGAAGGGTACAATGGCATCACCCAGGGCACACATATTATCTTCACCGTGCACCACAATCTCCTGTCTGTCCCACTCGAATTTAATCATTTGATGCAATGTAGATGGCACTGCCTTGGCGGCATGGATCCAGGGTCGCCCCAACAAAAGGCTATAAGAGACCGCCACATCTAGCACTTGAAACTCCATGGTGAACTCCACGGGCCCTATTGTCAATTCTAGTATTATGTCACCCACAGAATCTTTGCCTCCGCCATCAAACCCTTGCACACAGACATTGTCCTTATGAATTCTATCATCAGCAACCTTTAGCTTATTCAATGTGGAAAGAGGACATATATTTGCACTGGACCTTTTGTCAACTAGAACTCGCGTGACCACAGAGTCTTCGCATTTTACCATCTGATAAAGGGCCCTATTATGTTCTGTGCCCTCCACAGGCAACTCATCGTCTGAGAAAGTAACTCTGTTTACCTCAAAGATTTTATTTGCTATCTTCTCCAAGTGATTCACCGAGATCCTATCAGGGACGTGGGCCTCATTCAATATTTTCATCAGCGCCTGGCGGTGCTCATCTGAGTGGATCAGCAATGAGAGCAATGAGATCTGGGCTGGTGTTTTCTTCAATTGTTCTACAATAGAGTAATCCTGTACTTTCATTTTCTTCAAGAATTCTTCTACTTCTTGTTCTATCACAGCTTTCTTTACCAATACCAGGTTATCTTTGGGAATTCTGGCTTTTCTCAACTCTTCAGGGGCAAAGCACCTCCCTGAACGAGTCAGACCCTGACCTTCACAAACTTATTCCCTGATCTCTTTTCCCTTATATGTCACCACCACTTGTTCATAACTCCAAGGGACAACTTTACTATCGATCACTGGAAACTGAGTTACCGGCTTTATAATAACAGGCTCTATGCGAGCACCCTTCACGACCACAACAGTCTTACTTGCAATCCCCGGTACCACCACTTTTTCTTGTTCTAGTTTTATTGCAACAATGCTCGAGGATTCCTTCTGAACCACCACAACTGGTTTACCAACTGCTTCTTTCCTACTGGTCAGCGGCTTATCACTAGTTGACTTTTCACCAGGCCTGCCTTCACTGGACTTAATCATTATCACAACTTGTGAAGGTTTTTTAGGCTCTCCTCCTCTTTGCACCAGCTCAATCATATTGGTCTCCTGATGGGCTGGAAGCGGATTCTGGTTGATGTTGGGCATTTTTGGGGCTTGAACCTCGATCCGACAGGTGTCGATGAGCTCTTGAATAGCTATTTTCAATTTCCAACATTTCTCTGTGTCACGTCCCGGGGCCCCTGAACAATATTCACAACTTACTGAATGGTCAAGATTTCTTGGAGGAGGGTTTGGCAACTTAGCCTCAACTGGAGTCAACATGCCCAACTGCCTCAGCCTGTGAAATAGACTGGTATAGGATTCTCCCAGTGGGGTGAAAGTCTTCTACTTCTGCGCCCTATCATTCCTTAAACCTTGTCTTGGACGGAAACCTGTTCCAGAGGGGTTTCTGTAGGCTCTTGGAGGCGAGTATGTACTTTGGGGAGTTGGGTAGGTATTTTATGGAGCTGGTGCACGCCATTGTGCATGGGCCAGAGGTTGAATATACATCTGAGCATGATGGACAGAGAAGTGGGGATCTGGCTGTGGGTAGTAATACTGTGGTGGGCTATATGAAGTGTGGGGGTAAGTTTGAGGGTAGGGTTGTGGCTGGTTGTAGTATGGTGCTGGGTGCTTGGGCCACGTTCTCGACTCTATTGTTGAAACTTCCTCCTTTTTCTTCCTTCCCAACACTCCTCCAGTGCCGCTTTGGATGGCTTGGGTGGTCGCCTTGATCGCTGAATAGCTCATGATTTTATTGGACTTCAGTCCTTCCTCCACCATGCCTCCCATTTTTACCACTTCATTGAAAGACTTCCCGACTGCCGCACCAGGTGGCCGAAATAAGTGGGCTCTAAGGCCTGTAGGAAGTAATCAACCATCTCGCTCTCCTTCATCGGCGGATCAACCCACGCCGCCTGCTCTCTCCAACAGAAATCGTATTCTCGAAAACTTTCTCCGGACTTATTCTCAATCTTTGTTAAAGACAAACGATCTGGGACAATTTCCAGGTTGTACTGAAAGTGACAGGAAAATGCTTGGGCCAGATCGTCCCAAGTGTACCACCGACCATAATCTTGACGGGTGTACCATTCTAACGCTGAGCCGCTCAAGCTCTGACTGAAGTACGCCATTAACAATTCCTCCCGCTCCTCTCATTTTACTGCAAAATCCCCTCAGATGGGCCACTGGATCTCCATGTCCATTGTACAAGTCAAATTTGGGCATTTTGAACCCTGCCGGCAGTTGTACATTTGGAAATAAACATATGTCTTTGTAAGCTACACTTACCTGACCTCCTAGTCCCCTCATATCTCTAAAGGACTGTTCCAAACTCTTGACCTTCCTGGCCATCTCTTCCTGATCCAAATTCTTAGGAGGCTTCTCGATTTCTAACGTGATACCAAGCTGAGGAGGGTAAAGACATGGTTCAGGTGCTTTGAAAGTGGGTTCAGGAGGGTAATATTGATTGTCCTGCGTTTGAAATACAGGCTCGCTGGAAGACCTGTGGAGTGCGGCTGGTGGAGGTGCCACGAAAATAGGGGTAATCGGTGGAGGAGGGTATGGAATTGTCTTTGGAACTTGTGGTGTCTAAGAGGTAGTTCCCTGATGATGTTGATAGATGGGAAAATTTGGGTACGAGTCCAAAACAAACTGTTCTGGAGATTGGGCGGGTATTGGGAGGAAAGTAGGGTTGGTAGGATAGGCTGGTGGTGGCTGACCCCTCGTCCAAGCCTTGTACATTTCAGCCATTTGTTGTTTTAACTTATACATTTCATCTTTCGTGGCTTGCACATCTACTTCTTCCACCTCAGCGCTCCTTTCTCTTTCGGGGCTAGACATGAACACCGGTATTGGTCCCTTTGATCTAGTCTGATAATGGTAATGTGCCAGTACACTCTAGATAAACTAACTGCTTGAATTCTCTGGAAATGAGCAAACTTGTTAGTTTCTAGAGTTTAACAAATATTGCAATCGCACGTTGGGATGCAATGCACCCAGGCAGTTAACCATTTTCTATTATGCATTTGCTTTGGTTGCGTGCGTCATTCCGACCTTTCATAATTGTGCCCCATTTTAGCGCCTCTCAAATTTTCCTTCATTTCATTTCCCCCTTTTTTTCTTTAAGTGGTGGTCGAATCTTATGTGGATTACCTACGTATCATGTCCCCGTATGAATTAGACCGTGCGTAGTTCTGGCCGATGTAAAAATACGTAGCAAAATATTTTTCACAAAACAACTGCTCTTATTATAACATTTGGAAGAAGGTACAAATTTTGAAAGGACACAAAGCAAACTTGGAAAGGACTGACTGACAGACTCACAAACTTCAACAAGAAAGATACAGACTCAAAACAAAGATTAAGAATACATCAATGCCCCAAAATTCCCTGGGGCCCGCGAGGCATCATTCGGCCTTGTCGCGGGCCTTTGTGCAAGATCCCTTTGAAGCCTCTCCAGATCATTCATTATTTGCTTGAAGAACGTCATTACTGCCGCAAAAAAGGTGGTACGGTTCATGTCCTCGCACACTCAGCATTTTGCGGTAATGTAACGGGCAATATTTCTGACTCCTTCTCTAATCCTGCTCTTTTCCTGCAGCAACCGTCCTATCTGTTGATTCCGTGTTTCCAGCACTTGAGAGTTATGAAGGAGTTGATCTTGAAACTTATGCATTTGTTCCTCCATCCGCGCCATCAGGTCATAGCAGTGTTTCCTATCTGCTCTGAAATCTCTAACTTGCCTAAATACCCTGTCTTCGAGAGTGACTATTGTTCCTCTCAGGATAGTAACGCTCCCCTCATAGTCCCTCTCCATCTGCTGCATATGAAGTGCCCGCTCTTTTGCACCCTTTGTCCATCTGGCCTGGATCCTTGCCAAGCTAGATTCAGATCTCTCCAAGTCCTCTTAGCATTCGCGGGCTTTCCCTTTCAGTTCGTTTATGAGTTTTTGGTCAGCCCGGCTCCTTTTCGGTTTTCTGACAGCTATTCTCATTTTTTGGATCTAAGATTTAAGGGCCTCATTTTCTTGTACTAGCTTCTTCTTTTCTCCCTCATCCGTAGCGGCTTGAACATCCTTTTCAAATTGCAGATCCATGACCTGCTTCTCTAGTTTGCCTATTGTAGCCCTGTACTCGTGTTCTTAAGCCAACCAGTTCCACTATCCCTGCGATGTTCCAACGAATTCCTGGATATGGGGCCTCTTGGCTAGCCTCTCGAACTCAATGTCTCTTCTATACCAAGCAAGGTATCTTGGCGACACTTCACCTTTGGCCCGATCCCGTACACAAGTATTTTCTATTAGGTATTGACATTCGTTCCAAATTTTGCGAACTGTTGCTTCAGGGAACTGGCCATCCGCTCCAATCTCAACTATCCGGGCACTGAGATCTTCATATTTTAGCACTATCTGGCACCTCCCGAGCTGTCTCAAAACCCGATACGGGGCATAAGGCTGGATACTCCTAAGACCCATCAGAAGGAAGTGAGGCCCCATTGCTGGCATGTATATAATCTCGTCCACAGGCAACCATCCCAGTGTCTACTCTACTTGGCTGGTAGAGAGGGACCGAAAGTAGGATATCCATCCTGTGACCCCTTCAGGCAAGCTGATCCCTTTAATCCTTGTATAAAATTCCTCTATACAAGTTTTCTCTGTTGACCCATAGCTCATGAACTGGGGATGGTGGCACAGGTGTTCAGTCATCCACATTTGCAACAACAGATTGCACCCCTCAAAGAAGTCTCCCCCGGCTCTGTAGACTGTGAGAGCACGAAAGATCTCAGCTACTATCATAGGCGCGAGTGTGCTCCTGGCTTGGGTGAGCAAAGTGCTGACCACCCCTGCTATTTTTATATCGATATGCACGCCTTTCCTTGGGAACACCAGGACCCCCAAGAAAGCCACCATGAAAGCGAAACGTCTATGCTCTTCCCATTTAAGATGGTTTGCTTTGCTACAGATTTTATTCTCTGGCTTGTTGAACCCTCCTATATGACCATATCTGCTGTATATGAATGACAAAGTACAAAAACCAACTGCCAAGTTCGGATTGTGTACCCCTCTGCTTATCTTTAGTGAGTCTAAGAATTTGTGCACAGCTATGGTTCTCGGGGCAACCAAATACTTGTGTCTTAAAGGAAGCTCAGCATTCCCAATTTACCCGGCTATTTCTTCTAAGGTCGGGGTGAGTTCAAAATCTAGAAAATGGAACACATTGTGCGTCGGGTCCCAGCATGTGACCAGTGCCCTTATGATGTCTCCCCTGGGTATAATTTCCAGCAGTTCGGGAAGGCCCCCCAAATACTTCTTGACCTCATCTTGCCCTTCTCAACCTAGATCATTCCACCACAGCCGCAACTCCAAAGGGATTTTGCTTATGAATGAGAAAGGTTCATTTTGGATTGTGCTCATCCTGCACATTTATTAAGGTGATTAAGTGAAACAATCCTGATTTTATTCTATGTGACTCCAAAATCAAAAATTGACCCTTTTGTCATATTTTTAATTCTAAAACCGAAAAGCCAGCTTTGCAGATATAGCCTTTCAGCGCTTCCAGAGGAAGAATTTAAGGTTGTGCCCACTAACTGGGAAAAAATTGGAAAAAGACCAAAAGTGATTGCTTATGCAAAATCAGCCTTCCGGTGTCACTTTCGGGAACATTCGGCTATTTTTGACAAAAATAACATCACATCACCTATTTACAATAAAACAAAATTTGTGCATTTAGGGCTATTTTTATAAAAAAAAAGTTGGACCCGATGGGGGTTGCCTACGTATCTCACGTCCGATGAGAATCAAACTGACGTAGTTCGAGAAAATAAAATGACTACTACTTTTTTTTTTCATAAAACAAGCTATTTTTGAAAACAAGATTTTTCTTCTTCTCATTTTATTGGCAAACAAATAAACTATTTTTGAAAACAAAAGGTTTTTTTTCTTTTTTTTTTGTTTTTCTCAAAAATTTGGCAGAGTCTCGACACTATTTGGACATTGTATTTTTCAAAACAGGCGATTAACTCTTTTACCCTTATACTGCTATAGTTTTTTTTCCCAGGTATTCAAAAGCCGGTCAGCATGCAAATCCGAAACAAATAAATGTACAAGTAGGATGCATCAGGATGGTCCATTATTTCGGGTACACCTGTCCTAGACGAACCCAACCGCTGTGTTGAGTCCCCTAAGTTAAAATGCACATGATGAAGATAAGTGTTCCTACTAGGGATCCGGTATGAGGCTGAGTTATTCTAGGTTCAAAACCTGGGTATATGTTCTAGACTGTGTACTCGAGCGGACAACTCGAGTCGAGGAGGGGGCTACGTACCGGGGACCCGCAAGATCGTCCGGCTTAGTAACTTGTCCGAACCTCTTTTCTTATTTCAAGGTATGGCACTAACAGAATATGGAGTCTCGACCAGCGAGCACATCCCCGAAGATAAGAAAAGAAGGGTTTCGTAACAGTTTATATGTATAATTCAAATAATATCAAAGCGGTAAAAGCATCATTTTGCACATTAAGCCCAACATGTAATAAAATCAAATAATATACAAGCCAAATACAACAAATGTTTTAAACTCGAATTCTTGAACCCTGAGCCAAAAGTTCAGGGTTCATATCCCCAGCGGAGTCGCCAGAGCTGTCACACCTCCCTTTTCACTACACCTGTAAGGGTATAAGGAGTTTTTCCAATTAAAGGACAATCAAAATGGGATTCGTTTATTAAGAGATTCAGAGTCGCCACTTGGGAGATTTATGGTGTCCCAAGTCACCGATTGAATCCTGATTCGAGAAAAAGATTGACTCTGTTTAACAGTCCGCGAACCAAAAATTTGGGTAAGGAATTCTGTTAACCCGGGAGAAGGTGTTAGGCATTACCGAGTGTCATGGTTCTAGCACGGTCGCTCAACTATTATAATCGGCTTAATTATCTTATTTTAAACAATTATGAACCTATGTGCAAATTTTAACTTTTAACTGCTTGTACATAATTAATTAAAGAAGATTGCAACGTTATTAAAACAAGTCCCGAACCACGTCACATAAATGCGCCCGTGGCTTTTGAAATATTTTAACATCGTTGAGATTTAGATTTGGGTCACATAAATGTGCACCCGAGTTTAGGAAGGTAGATTGTTAAGATAACGCGCCTAAAGCAACTACGCGTTTTAACTTTGCGAGGGCCATGGAAATTTTCTAGATGGCATGCCTCAAATTCTAAGGATTTAGATTAAAAGGGTGAGGGCCACGCATTTCAAGATTTTATTTGGCACGGCACACCTCAAATTATTTTTAAGGATGTCCTAACTGTTGGCCCAAGTAAAGGTTAGTTTTGAAGACTGACAAAGGAACCCATGATGAACCAGGTCTATCCAGTGGTCCATCCCTCAGGTGCACAAAAACGGGCAGATTTGAGCATGTGGGTTGCCCGTGATGGAGATAAGCTTAACTTGGTGTATTTAATATCTCCTGATCGAAAAGTTTGCATAATTGATAAGGAGAAGGACTCCTTAATCAAAGAGAACACTATTCAAGATAGGAAAGGAGTTAGAAGTTGAAATCAACTAGAACTCTTCTTCCAAGGAAGAGTTACATCAGAACTCTAGTTATTTCTTCATCTACTAACTCTATAAATTGCAGGATGTTCTCATATTAAAGGGTTGCACAAAAATGCAGAAGTTAAATGTGAATTGTGAGCAAAATAGCAAGGCTTTTTGCAAGCAATTCGTGTGATATTCAAGTGTGCAAACCTGAAGCTACATGAACAAGATTGAAGAACCAGCTCCATAAAGAGTGTTATATGTCTTTATTTTATTCTAGTTCAACTGTAGTAGGTGTTTTAATATTGTACCTTTCAGCTTTCATAGAAGCAATTGTATTAGGTACTTTGAGTATTCATGTTAGAGTTAACTTGAAGTTGTCGCAGCAGTTAGAGGTTGGTTGCCACAACGGGATTAGAGTTAATCCTTACGTTTACAAAGAGTTTTGTAAATGCAGTTTTGGCTCAGTGATTTTAGTGGAAGTTTGGGAAAATCCTACTGAGTAGTAGGTCGTGGTTTTTTCACATTTTGAGCCAGGTGTTTTCCACGTAAAAATCTCTGTGTTCTTTATTTTATGTATTTTTAATTCCGTAAACAGCAGTCGTTAGTACATCTAGAAGAACCAGGTCCTTCCAGAAGCAGTTTAAGCAAAAATTGGGTACCACACAAATCACCCCCCCCCCTCTTGTGTGGTATTGAAGTTTGAACATCAATTGGTATCAGAGCAGGTTATCCTTGAAGAGGCTAACACCTTAGGAAAAGATCAAGATGAGTGCACCACCTGGGAACTGGGAAGGGCAATCTACTGATAGGCCTCCACTCTTTAATGGCCACTACTACTCTTGGTGGAAAAAAACAGGATGAGAGATCACATCATAGGAGAAGACTATGAACTCTGGGACATAGTCATTGATGGTCCTCTAGCAATTACAAAGAATAATGTTGAAGGAGTGGATATGCCAAAGACAAGAGCTGACTGCACTGCTGAGGACTTAAGAAAGTGGGAAAAGAATGCAAAGGCCAAGAAATGGCTTGTGTGTGGAATTTGTCCAGACGAGTACAATAGAATTCAAAGTTGTACCACTGCTAAGGAAATCTGGGACACTTTGCAAGTGGCTCATGAAGGAACACCTCAAGTGAAGAGGTCCAGAAGAACACTGCTGTATTCTCAATATGAGAATTTCACCATGAAGGAAGGGGAAACCATCCAAGAGATGTATACAAGGTTCACCACACTAACAAATGAACTTAAGTCTCTTGGAAGGGTTATTCTTGAAGAAGACAAAGTTGAGAAGATTTTGACAAGGGTACTGCCAATCTCTTGGGAAAGCAAAATCACAGCTATTCAGGAATCAAAAAACATTGCCATTCTTAAATTGGATGAGCTAATTGAAAATCTCACTGCCTATGAACTTAGAAGGCAAATTATAAAGATGGATGCACCCAAGAAGGAAAGGAGCATGGCATTCAGAATCACTGAAGGTGCTGATCTAGAGGAGGATCAAATGACCATGATCACAAAGGATTTCAAGAAGTACCTAATGGGAGAAAATGGTCCTTCAAGAAGTGGAAGCTACAACAAACTAAGGGTTCCTGAAAAACAAACCAATGAGGGGTGTTACAAGTGTGGGAAGATTGATCACCACATCAAAAACTGCCCTCAATGGGAAATTGAATGGAAAAAGGAAAGAGCTGAACGAAGGAACAGGAAGAAGAAACAGGTTCATCATAAGAAGAACAAAGGATCAACAAAGGCTATGATTGCTTCTTGGGGTGAAAGCTCAGATGATGAAGATGGAGATGAACAAGCACTTATGGCAATTGGGAAATTCGATGAGGAATCTGAGGTAAGTATAATTCATCTCAAAGACAAGATTAAATTTTTGTCTAAAGAAAGTCTTTCTGAGTTACTTCTAGATTTAATTGATGAATTTGAGGTTATAAACAATGAAAAGGAATAGCTTTCTAAGGAGTGTGTGATTCTGAAAGCTAAGTGCAAAAACATGGAACTTAGGGCTAGTGAAAGTGATAGTAAAAATGCTGAGTTGAAGAACCAGGTTCATGAACTTGACACCACAGTCCTAGAGCTTAAATCTGAAAATCTAAAATTGAAATTAGGAACTGGTAAAAAGAAATCTGATCACACATAAATCACTTTAGAAGAAAATGTAGGAAAAATGAAAGATGAGTTGTACAAAAGAGATGAGCAGATAAGAGTCCTTAAGGGGGATCTAAACAAGGTTAAGCACGAGCTAGATTGAACCTGTAAATGGAATAGGTCCTCCGATGCACTTTCATGGCTGCATGAACACCACAGTAGCAATAAGAGAGGACTTGGCTACGGGGCCCCTACACCTAAGTGGGATCTCAAAAGCAAGTACCTCACACTTCCTGAGAACAAAATTTGCACACAGTGTGGTAAAACTGGTCATTATAAATATGAATGTATTGCAAAAGAAAAGGCTAGTAAAAAGAATAAAGAATTTGTTCAAGGGAAAAATAGGCTGCCATGTTGGGCTAAAAAGAATCTGATTCACCCTTTTGCCTATAGAATGGGACCCAAACTAGTTTGGGTTCCTAAGACTAACCCCTGATTTCCTTTTATGGGTCCAAGTGAAAGGGAGCAGCCAAATATGGTACATGGATAGTGGCTGCTCAAAGCATATGACAGGAAGCAAGAACCAGTTCCTTTCACTTGAGGACCTCAAAGGAGGTAATGTCTCCTTTGGAAATGGGAAGAAAGGTGAGATCGTTGGGGTTGAAAAGGTAGGTAAGACTAATTCTCACTCTATTGAGAATGTCTACTTGATAGATGGCCTAAAGTACAGTCTAATCAGTGTATCACAATTATGTGATAAAGGTAACTTGGTAGCATTCACCACTACCAAATATTTTGTGATTAATCTTACCATTGACAAGATTGTTTTGCAGGGAAAAAGAGTAACCAATACATGCATTGTAGATTTGTCCACACTTTCAGAAAATGAACTCACTTGCTTAAGTGTGTTGGACAATGATCCCCTCCTTTGGCACAAGAGACTTGGACATGCAAGTCTGATTCAACTCAACAAATTAGTCTCCAAGGATCTGGTGATAGGGCTGCCTAACATCAAGTTCAAGGAAGACAAAGTTTGTGAGGCTTGTGCAAGGGGGAAGCAGGTAAGATCCTCTTTTAAATGCAAGAAAGTGGTAAGCACCACCAGAACGATGGAACTGGTCCATATGGATCTCTGTGGTCCAATGAGAACATTAAGCAGAGGTGGTAAAAGATATGTGATGGTGCTTGTTGATGATTACTCTAGGTTTACTTGGACATTATTTTTAACATCTAAAGATGAAGCATTTGACATGTTTACTTCTTTTGTTAGAAAAACTCAGAAACAACTAGGTAATCAATTTGCATCAATTAGGTCTACCATGGAACTGAATTTGAAAATGCTAAGTTTGCTGAATTTTTGCATGCTACATCATAAATAGTTGCATGACTAGACCTCTTGTTAAGAAGATTCCCTATGAGTCACTTAAAGGGAGAAAGCTAAATATATCCCATCTTAGGGCATTTATATGCAAGTGCTTTGTGCACAATAATGGCAAAGACTCCCTAGGTAAGTATGATATCAGAAGTGATAAGGGAGTATTCTTGGGATATTCTTCACATAGTAAAGCTTATAAGATATACAGTAAAAGAACTATGTGTGAAAAGAAAATGTATATGTTATTTAAAACTAACATTCTTTCTGAGAAGAAGGAACAAGATAATGAAGAGATTGGGCTGATAAGAAATTCAAATGATGAAACCACGGTCCAGCCTAAAGAGGCATCACAGGAAGGAACAGGTGATGGAACAGGTCCTTCCACCCATGGCAACATGACAGGGGGAACTGACTAGAGAGGAACTGATCCTCAAACCTCGAGGGAGCCTGTCCATGAACATATTACTCAGTAACAAAACTAGGAAGAAACATCTAAAGAAATTGACACTCATATTGCAACATCCAAGAAATTAGATATAGATGAACCTGGTTCATCTATTGTTCAGAAGTTGTATAGGGCCAAATCCAAAAGAGTCTCACTTGACTGCTGTCAAGAGGATACTGAGATATCTAAAAGGAACTACTGATCTGTGCCTTTGGTATCCTAAAGGTAGTCATTTTGATCTAGTAGGACATGCTGATGCTGATTATGCAGGTTTCCTTATGGATAGGAAGAGCACCTCAGGTATGGCACACTTCCTCGATTTATGTCGTGTCATGAGCTACCAAAAAGGCAAAATTCAATGGCCTTATCTACTGCTGAAGCTGAGTATGTTGCTGCTGCTTCATGGTGTGCTCAATTGTTGTGGATCAAATAACAATTATTGAACTTTGGAATTGATGTGGTTGCATCCCTATTTTTTTTTTTTGTGATAACACTAGTGCTATTAGTATGACAAAGAAACCAGTTCATTATAATAGAACTAAGCACATAGATGTTAGGCACCATTTTTGAGGGACAACTATGAGAAAAGCTTGATCACTGTGGAGTTTTGTGTTACTAACAAGCAAATTGCTGACATCTTCACAAAAGCCAAAAGTAGAGATCACTTTGAGAGGAACATGTTGGAATTAGGGATGATTAAGATCACCTAAAAGGACCAGTTCAAGGTTAAACGGAAAAAAATGAAAAATATTGAAAAACAAATTTTGGTTAGAAAGTCAGTAAATTATATAATTAGATTAAATCTTGCTCAGTCTCATACTTTCCATAGTATACTTTTGTGCCATGTATTAAAATGACTCATTAATCTCTAATGGTATTTTCTCTATTTTGGCAAATTTAGACTCACACAAGAGAATTATCAGTGAAAATCCTGGTTCATCAAGGTAACACGGTATGTTTTCTACACTCTGCATAATTTGAAATAACTATATTTGGATCATGAGCAGAGAGTCCTACCAAATACCAAACTCCTTTTGGACTTATCCATTACAAGTGAACTAGTCACATTCAAAAGAGTCCCAACAAAATGGAAGTATCTAGATTCTAGGGATACACTCCAACGTCTCTTCAAAATTAAATTTCAGTTTAATTAAGCTTCGAAGAGTCTGAAAAGTTGTAGTTACCCTATCAATTATTCACATGTATATTGATCAGCTTTAGTGTATTTCTTACCTCATCTCTCTCAAGCCATCAAAAACTCTCATTCTTCTTTCATCCTCCAAATACAAATAATTCTAGAAATTTGAAGATTTAAGTCTGCTACTAAGGGGGAAGAAAGCAGGTATTCCAAAACTAAACAAGTATATTCTGATTCTAAAGTTTCTCCTGAGACAATTTCTAAAGTTGCTGCAAATTTGGAGAATAGATTTGTAGGATGTATAGCAGGTGTTGAGACTACATAATCTGGAGAAGTTGGTGGTAAAAATAAAAATGAAAAAAAAGGAGAGCAAGGGTGCTAGGAGTACTGTGAGGGGAAAGGGGACAAGAGTGGCTGATTCTTCACCCACTCCTGTTGGTATAATAAAAGAAATTGGTGCAATGGTTGTTTGGGAAGAGGAATTTACTGAAATAGAAGAGAGTGTGAGCAAAATAGGGGGAAATGGGTCTGGCAAAGCTGTTGAGGGGTTGATTCAACACGAAAAAATATAGATGAACCTGTTCCATCTGAACAGGAAACCCTCGCGGACCTACTGATAGAGTTATCAAGGGTACCAAAAACTCATGTCATTCCCTATGGTTTCATTCTCACAACTGTGCTTGCACATTTCAAGGTACCTATGAAGAAGTGGGGTTAATACTCTGCTTGCTTGTGATTATGAAGTCAATGTCATTCTTAATGAACCTGGTTCATCTAAAAAGACACCTATCAATAGCAAAGTCTGAGTCTTGGTGCAGGAGAGTGAGGCAAAGGATATTGAGATAGCAAGGCTGAAGACAAGATTGGTTGAGGTAGAATCTGAGAGAGATGTTCTCAGAACTGAAATTGCAAGGGAAAAGGAGAAGAATGATGGAATTCTTCAAGACATGTTGAAACTTCTCCAAGCAAATAACCCAGCCCCTACCACTTTCAAGCCTTAAATTCTAGCATGGTGTAGATCAACCAGTGACCCAGCTCGGGACGTTTTGTTTCTTTTGCTCATATTTTCAATATTTTTATTTCTTCTTATGCTTTGTGGTAGAATCATATCAATCATCAATGAAGTTCACTATTTTTGCTCTAACTATTTGTTTATTTTTCTTTGATGGTTGAAATTCTTAGTTCGATCTATGATGATTAATCCATATTTGCATTTGAAGTAGCCCCAGTGGCCATGAGTAAGCTTTAAAATCTGGTTATCTCACATTTTTTATGCAACTTTTCGATGATGCCAAAAGGAGGGAAAAGGTTGTGCTTTAAACAAGTGATGTTTACACTTTGAACAGTGATGTTTATAACCTAATGTACTTGGTTCTTGATAATAAGTGATAAAAAGGAAAAATGTTTCTAACATTGTGTTGATGTTGAGCTGAGTTGAAATGGGGCTAATCTTATCAAAAGCACAGAGTTTGTCATCATCAAAAAGGGGGAATTTGTTGTCCCAAGTAAAGGTTAGTTTTGAAGACTGACAAAGGAACTCATGATGAACCGGGTCCATCCCTCAGGTGCACAAAAACGGGCAGATTTGAGCATGTGGGTTGCACGTGATGGAGATAAGCTTAACTTGGTGTATTTAATATCTCCTAATCTAAAAGGTTGCATAATTGATAAGGAGAAGGACTCCTTAATCAAAGAGAATACTATTCAAGATGGGGAAGGAGTTAGAAGTTGAAATCAACTAGAACTCTTCCACCAAGGAAGAGTTGCATCAGAACTCTAGTTATTTCTTCATCTACTAACTCTATAAATTGCAGGATGTTCTCATATTAAAGTGTTGCACAAAAACACAGAAGTTAAACGTGAATTGTGAGCAAAATAGCAAGGCTTTTTGCAAGCAATTCATGTGTGATTCAAGTGTGCAAACCTGAAGCTACATGAAAAAGATTGAAGAACCAGCTCCATAAAGAGTGTTATATGTCTTTATTTTATTCTAGTTCAATTGTAGTAGGTGTTTTAATATTGTACCTTTCAGCTTTCATAAAAGCAATTGTATTAGGTACTTTGAGTATTCAAGTTAGGGTTAACTTGAAGTTGTCGCAGCAGTTAGAGGCTGGTTGCCACAACGGGATTAGAGTTAATCCTTAGGTTTACAAAGAGTTTTGTAAATGC
>MU665382.1:66640-82937 GCA_026770625.1 Nicotiana glauca
GTTTTTTCACCTTTTGAGCCAGGTGTTTTCCACGTAAAAATCTCTGTGTTCTTTATTTTATGTACTTTTAATTCCGCAAACAGCAGTCGTTAGTACACCTAGAAGAACCAGGTCCTTCCAGAAGCAGTTTAAGCAAAAATTGGGTACCACACAAATCACCCCCCTCTTGTGTGGTATTAATGTTTAGAATATCACTAACTAATATTTTGAAAGCACATGGACTATTATTATCTATTATAGCTCCAATCATATTTTGGTTAAAGGGTTTGCATAATTAACATTAAGAATCAATTAACATCTAAAATATTTAAGAAGACTTCACCCGAGATCAAGCCCAGTCCCCCAAACAAAGTCATATTCCCATTTATTGAAAAGGTCCTCAATTTAACTCTGCCTCCAAGCTTGGGAGGCCCAATGCTCCATTTAAACCAAAAAACATTGATTAAAACAGTGATCCAAGCCTTTTAAAAGCTATGTTCCCAAGGATGAGCCCAATTCAAATTCCTCACGCTTGGAACTATCCAGGGTATCATGCGAAATGCCCCATGAACGAAGGCATCAATTTATTGGGCCTGGTCTTGAGCCCAAATGTCGGCTTTGTTATTGAATACCAACAGGCCCCAAATTTAAAAGGGGGAGTCCAAGATCGAATCCCTGAACTCACAGGTTACTGATTTATTAACGAAATGAACAAACTTTAGTAACTGATCCTTTAATTTCGAAACATAATTAGTAAGCTTTTATGACAAAATTGAGACCTGATTCTAATCCTTATATGAAATGAAACCTCATAACTTAACACCCTGTCAAACATTCATTGAATTTGAAAACTTAGCCATACTCTATATTAATGATTACACACATATTGATGACTACACAACAGAGTACTAGCACTAGCTAAAACCAAAACACAAAGTCGAGAATGAACCTATATAGTTAAAGTCCATAGTCCATTATATCAATACATATATGAAAATACTCTAAGGAATCTCTTATACACACAGTTTCAGGAAAAAAAAACTAATTACTCTCTATAATTCTACAGTCAGGTATAATGACAGTGAGATAACAAAAAGATCAACTTAAATTTAATCTTCATTCAACTCATTTCAAATATAGTACATGTTCAGCAATTTATCCTCAGTTATGAGCCAAAGAAAATACCTGGAATTTTAAAGTAAAGAAGTGAGTAAGGAAGCAATGAATAGCAGCAGTCACAGCAAACAGGAATCAGTACCAGTAGAATCAGTTGATCAAGAAATCAGCTTAATAACACAGTATTTTTCAATAACCCTCAAAACTGACTCTTACAATACCAGAATCACTTCACTTCGAAACCCCCAAATGAATCAGAAGCTAGTGCTTTTAGAACAAAAAAAAATCACCTATCAATCTCTGAAAGTGTGTATGAGTGTATCTCAGAATGTATATCAGAATCCCCCTTTCACTTAATGCTCTCAAGGTTCTCTCTATATTTCTTAGGGTCTGAATGTATCTGTTGATCTCTCAGTTTGCATAATGAATTTCCATGTATTCTTTTTATCTCTAAAAATGTTTCTTTTCTTCTCAATCAATCTCTAATTCCCCTCTCTATTTTTCAGGTCTTAGAGTCTATTTCAAGGCTCTTCCTCTCTCCCCGTCTCAGTGTATATTTCCCCCTTTATATATCCATCATCCCCTCCCTTTCCAGCTTGTATCTTCTCTTTACAACTGTATTTTCAGCCTTCTAATTTTGAATTTGAAGCTGAAATGGACCTTAATCGAGTGTTCTCGACTGGGAACACACAGCTAAGGTCGATTACGACCTCAATCCTTCAACTATGTACTCGATCTTGGGCTTTGGGTTTTTTAGGGTTCGTTCCTTCAAATCCAGGTTCGAAGGATTCTGATCTGATTCGAAGGGAAATGACGGTGGATTAGGGATGAGGGGGTTAAGGAAGTTCCATGGTGCGATTTTGGGTGCATTTGGAGGTGGCGCCGCCACCAGAAGGTGGTGGGGGAATGGTGGCGGCTACTAGGGTTCATGGCTAAGAAATGATATTCGATACGTTCTAGGGGTGTTCGAAGGAAGCGGAGTTGGTGTTTGGAATGAGGAGGTGATGGTGGTTCAGGGGTGTAATTTTGGTGGCCATCGGCGGTGGTGTCGCCGGACACTGCGAAGGGGCGAGCTGATTTGGACTGGGTGTTGGACAAATTTGGCTTGTTTTGACCGGGTATTGGGTACTTTTTTTATTGGGCTTTGATATAATTAAACTGAAATGGCCCAATCTTTTATTCTCTTTTTCTTTTCAATTTTATTCCTAATTAAAATAAAATACAAACCTAGATTTAACCTTGACCAAATTATCTTAAAAATATTAATTAACTCTAAGTAGTAATTATCACAAATAATTAAATATACAATTAAAAGAAAATCATACAATTTTGACATTAAACACTAAAATGCGGAGTACGTCATTTTCTGTGATTTTTTATTTTTGTAAAACAATTAATTTACTACTTAACTCAAGAATTGTAAAATTAAATCCTAAGAATGCAAATGCAACCTATTTTTTTGTATTTTTTTCATTTATTTAACAAAGTAAACATGCAAGGACAAATGCAAATAATGACAAAAAATTCCACGAAAATTCACAAAATTGCACACAATAAAACAAATAATTTTTATTTTGATTTTGTGGGAGTAATTCATGTGAGGCAAAAATCACGTGCTCACAACACCTCCTCAACTCATCACTTGATAAAGTCGAGGGAAGAACCGTAAGCTTAACGTGGGACTGGTGCAATCGTATTATTACGTATTTGCAGGATGGCACACTCCCAGATGATAAAAAAAGCCAAGAAACTGAGAATGCATGCGGCCAAGTATAGTATTATCCACAATGACCAGTATTAAAGAACTTACGGTGGCCATCTAGCAAAATGCTATGAAGTCACTGGTGCGTCAAGAACAAGAAAACTCCACTAAGGATCAGTTTCTAGCAAAGTCGTATGTTTGTCCATAGTTGAGTTGCAATCTTGTTAATTGCTCCGCATTGTAATTCCTAGTTTGCTTTCTTAGAAGCACTGTTTTAGGAACAAACAAAATTTGTAAACCTTAGAATTTATGTTGTGACTACTAGTAGTCATAAGTTAAATCCTCTGTAACTAGGAGAGTTATAGAGTGGCTTGTGGTGGTGCATCACAAGTTAGTTTGAAGCCTTTTTAATCGGAAGTATTGTAAAGTGGCTTGTAATAGGTAGATTACAAGTTAGTGAGTTTAAAGCCAACAGGTGAAGGTCATGGTTTTTTTATCCCCTTGTGTGGGATTTTTCCACGTAGAAAATCTCTTGCTTCTTTACATTCAGCAGTTACTGCATTCTAAGCATTAGCTCGTAGAGGACCAGGTACTTTATAAATTGGCGGACTCATACAGGCTATCAATTGGTATCAGAGCAGGTTTCTCCTATTAGACTAACACCTAGGAGAAATCTTCAATGGCCGCTCCACCAAGCTTTGAAGAAGGAAAATCAACCTATAGACCTCCCAGATTCAATGGTCAATACTATGGTTGGTGGAAGACCAGGATGCATGATTTCATTATGGCAGAAAATTCAAAGCTATGGGACATCATATGTGATGTTCCACATGTTCCCATAAAAAAGATTGAAGAAACAGAGCAATTGGTGCCTAAAAGAAGAAGAGAATACAATGACATTGACAGAAAAGCTATAGAAAATAACTACCGTGCCAAGAAGATCTTGATGTGTGGCATAGGACCTGATGAATATAACAGAGTCTCAGCTTGTAAAACTACCAAAGAAATATGGGAGGCATTGCAAACCGCTCATGAAGGAACCACCCAGGTCAAGAAATCCAAAATTGACATGCTCACCACAGAATATGAGTTGTTCAGGATGAAGGATGATGAATCCATACAAGACATGCATACCAGATTCACCTCCATCGTAAATGAGCTTCATTCGCTTGGAGATGTCATTCCCAGAAACAAACTTGTAAGAAAAATTCTCAGTGTTCTACCTGGGTCTTGGGGATGTAAGGTAGATACCATCACGGAAGCTAAAGATCTACAAACGCTGACCATGGATGAGTTGATTGGTAATCTGAAAACGTACGAGATGAAGAGAAGGAAGGAAAATGAAAGAAGGGAGCCTAAGAAGGAAAAGAACCTGGTGCTCAAAGCTGAAAGGAGTGATTCAAGTGATAAAGATAGTGACATGGCATGTCTTACTAAGAGACTTCAAAAAATGATTAAAAGAAATGGTGGTATACGAAAGTGGGGCAGTTCAAGTAAAACAAGGAACATCAATCTCTGTCACGGATGTGGAAAGCCAGGGCATTTCATCAAAGACTGCCCACTCGCAAAACAGGAGTAGTACAAGCAAAATCTTAACAAAGCAGGAAAAAGGAACCCAGTTCCAGAGAAAAGATTCAATCGAAAAAATGCTGCAGACAATATCGTTAAGCAAACTCTTGCTACATGGGGAGATTTCTCAAGTGAATCCGAAAGAGAATCAGATGCAGAAAACAGTTCCATGATGGCAGTGGAAACTGAAGCAACAAAGTACGATTCACTCTTCGCGCTGATGGCTCAGTCAGATGATGATGAAGAAGAAGCTGAAGATGATGAGGTAAACTTTTGGGATGTTCAGAGAAATTTGAAATCCTACTCATCTAAAAAATTAAGGTCTTTATAAAATGTTTTAATTGATACTTATTATAGTCTTGTAAATGATTAGGAGATCCTGACCATAGAACTTGGAGAGGCCGAGCAATATAGAGATGATCTAGTGGTCTGTGTAGTGGACTTAAATGAGACCAATCTTGAACTAGAAAATGAGGCCCTAAATGAAAAAATAACTAGCATGGAGAATGAGAGAGACAATCTGATGGTAGTAGTTGTCGATCTGAAAGAAACAATAGAATGTCTTAGCAGTAAGAAACACGCTTTGGAAGAAAAAATCGCCTCTATTGAAGAGGAAAGGGATGACCTTCTAGTGATATGCGCTGATCTAGAGGAAACCAATGAGGGACCTAATAGAGAACATAGGAGTGTAAATCTTGGGAAAGGAAAGGGAGTATCCAGTGAGTCGCACATCTTGCTGGAAAAGGAATTAAATGTCATAAAAACTAGTCTTTGCAAAGAACTCGAGAGGAATCAACAACTCCAAGCTAAGTTAGAGAAAGTAAGAACTGATCTTGAGAAAGCATTGAAGTGGACCTGGTCCTCAGATGTTGTTACTGCCATGTATCTCAACAATAGTGGGAACAAGCAGGGCATCGGGTTCCAAAGGGAGAAAACTCCCTATAACCCATACAACAAGTATGTCATTGTACCTGACAACTAGCTATGTACCCACTATGGAAACAATGGCCATTTTAAAGAAAACTGCCAGGCTAGGGTTCAGTTTGCTCAGAAGAAAAAAGTGTTCACGAATATAGTGACTGTTGATACCTAATTTTTTCCTGCATATTTTCATATGCAAAATACCTTTCAAAATAACATGTGTATATATATATATATATATATAAGTATTTTCCAAGGTCCTATTATTTTTTTTAATTTTTTAAAGATTTTAAAATCAATGTTTTTTCCAAGGTCCTATTATTTTTCTCAATTTTTTAAAGATTTTAAAATCAATGTTATTGCCCTATTTTATCAAGAAAAACCCAATAAGTATTCCCAAAATTGGCATTTTGGTAATTCATTTATTAAATTCTTATATTTATATTAAAATATAGCTATTAGGATTTTTTTCACATTTTTACAAATTTATTTAGTATTTTTAAAAGCTAAATTACATATAATTGCAATATTAGCCTATTTTAAGATTTTATTGCGTTTATAATTACAAAATTGGCTCCAGTATTTTTAATCTAATATTTATATATTATTAATTAATTTAGTACCTTTAATTTGTTTCCAGAAATTATTTTACTATTCTTTATAAAATAAATAAAGGAAAAATGGCTATTTAAATGATAGCCTGTTTTTATTTCAATTTTGGCCAGATTTGGAACCCCTAATCCAAACCCAATTTTAATTTCAATTGCCCAGCCCAATTCCAAAATTACCCGACCCACGACCTTTAAAAAATAATCCACCCGGCCCCCTTTAAATCCCAGCCATTGATCTAACATATCAACAGCTCACGTTCTTCCTTTCCTTTTTAACTTAACAACACCCCCCAACCCTAACCATTTGTCACTGGTATCCGCCTTTGAACCCCCCCCCCCACCCATTCTCTCAAACTCTCTCAAAGCTTCTCAAACCCTAGCTACCTCTCACCACTTCCACCCTAAAGCCACTGGAATCCATGGCTTCCTATGCAATCGGAGTCCTACACCGGCCTCCTACGACTCCCACACGCTTGGTTTTTATAGATTCAAGGCCTGACCACATCGTAGTTTGGTCCAGGCTTCATTTGATTCGAGTTCTTTGGCCATCTCCGGCCTAGCTCCAGCACACCATGGCTGTCCGAGCCTAGTTTTGACTTCTCCGGCTTAGATCAGTGACTTTTCCAAGCTTTTCTCACTACTGGGGTTCCTTCGAGGTTTTTCTGATTCCTTTAGATCTGTTGTGTATCTATGCTTTCCCTAAGCTTTTAAATGATTTTTCTGGCTTTTCTTCCAAAAACTACTTTCAAAACCATTTCTTTTCCGATCTAAGGTTTTCTGAAAAGTATTTAAATGTTTCTCTGACTTTCTTTTTCTTTTTTGGGTATCTGCCTCTACTGTGTTCTTGTATTTTCTTCTACCATGTTCTTGTATGCTTCTTCTACGATGTTCTTGTATACTTCTTCTATGGTATTTTCCTATATTGTGTTCTCGTATGCTTTTTCTACTGTATTTTCCTCTACTGTGTTCTTGTGTGTTTCTCCTACTGTATTTTCCATTATTATGTTCTTATTAAGTTCCACCTACTAAGCTCTGTTTAAGTTTCTTCTAAAATTTCTTAGCATGCTTCTTCTATTATTCATATCAATTTTTCCCGTTATGTTTCGTATTAGCTTCTTCTACTCTAATTTCTTTGAGCTCTTCTACTGTGTTCTGCATGTCACTTTTCTATCATGTGTTCTCATGAGTTTTGTTGCTGAAAGAGATATGTCAGAAGTTACAGTTCTTCTCTGAGACTTCTGAACCCATTTTGATTTAATTATTTGCCCTCCCATCTTTGCACTCGATTAATGGTGGAAACCCTAGAATTTAGGGGTTCCTCCAAGTTTGGCTGCGTGATTTGCTTGAACTGGGGTTTTATTTCAAAAAAAACTTACTCTTTCAGACCAATTTCGAGTCTCTGAACTGAGTTTGGACATCCTTGTTTTCATATGATTCTGACTTTTGCTAAACTCTTCTAAGACCTTTTGCATTAGACCTTTTGTATGCTACTAGATGTTATTTCTCTTCTGCATTACTGACTTATGTGACAACCACTACCTACTGATTTTTGCAAAGGCATGACATCTTATTTCAACTCAACATGTTTGTATGTTTTTTATATATGAAGAACTTCCCTCTAAAGTGGCTTTCAAAGTTGTGACCAGTTCAGACTTCCTTCTGAGCAGGTCTGATTGATTTCTTTCCATTATTTGCTGATTTCCTTGTGATTCTACTTAAGTTAAAAAAAAAACCTTTTCTCATCTTTTCTGACTCGGTTCATTCATGGACAAATAATTGCAAAATCTCAGACCCTTTGATTTGCTGGCTACTAATTGATTTTCTTACCTTATTTGTACAACCGTGTATTTCAAATTCTGTCCTTAAATAACTCTCTTATGTATTTACCCATAATTTCCTACTTTGCACAAGGTGCTTAGCTAATTTCTTTCCTTAAATAGTTCTTACTTGTTTGAATCTGAATTCCTTAATTAAATGAAGTCTTGTGTGATTGATTCCTGATTGATATTCAGTTCCTTAACTATTTTCTTACCTTATTTATGCCTGATTTTCAACACTATAAATGCATGAATTTTTAACACACAGCACACAATACACAGTCTTCCTGACTCACACTTACACAATAATATTCTCTCTTCTTATCTGCATTGTGGCCTGTTTACAAGACCTACTGTTTTTCTCTACTTGTTTCTTTGAAACTGGTATGTCCTGATTTAAGCTTCAGCATCACAACAATGTATTTATTTATAGTTTGTGTATCCATATCTATTTATTGTTTCTGTAGAGCTCAATATTTCAATTAAAATGCTGCTTTCTTTCTGTTTGTTTCTGCTATGAATCCCTATTCCCTACCCCCTTATGTGTTTGAGCATATGGTTTAAGACATGGGAATATGTAAGTTATTATCCATGAATTAAACTTGATCCTTTGGGATCCTAATCTCTAAACAGTGTGTTCTAACAGGCTTATGGGTGTGCCAGCATTTCCCATTGCTGGGTACGCCCACCAGCCTGTCTTTGCTTCTTTACCACCTCCCCTACACCCCTATGTGTACTGGTTTGAGCTGTTTCCCTTTCCTTTTCCCCTCTCAAAACTCTGTTTCTGCACTTGCACTCTCTCTTAGCCCCTAAGTTCTGCCCCCCTCTTGTGAGCCTTGCCTTGGGACCTTGAGTTCCCTCTGAACTTGGACACTTGAGGGTTGGCCCTTCCATACTGCACTATGTCTTAATCTGGTGATACATTTAGGTGTGAGCACTGCCAGAAGTCCGTATGAGACTCTTAGGGAACTTTGACACATCCAAATGGGAGAAAGGCTTTAGATCATGATCTCATTGGAGTTGGTTTACTTCATATTTTAAACAGGAATTCTGAATCAGGCTCTCCTTGGTTGTACTTTTTTAATTTCTGATGTATTTTCTTTTTATCTTTATTCTGGGCTGTAATAATTTTGTAATAAACTCTTGGGGGATAGCTAGTGAAAAGGGGATGGATAACTATGTATGTGAAAGGCAGATATCCTGCCTATAGGTGTATTTCCGAATTTCTGCACTCTCATATAGATAACTTGCCTATAGGTGTATCCTGAATTTCTGCTCTCATATAAATAACTTGCCTATAGGTGTATTTCTGAATTTATGCACTCTCATATAGATATCATGCCTATAGGTTACTTCTGAATTTCTGCATTTCTCATATAGATATCATGTCTGTAGGAATTCTGCATTCTCTCATATAGATACCATGTCTAAAATTACCTGGAAATCTGAATCCTGCATATGCACATAGAAAATAAGCCTATAGGTCTTTCTGAATCTTGAATATACATTCTTCATCAGGCAATCATGTCTATAGGTCTTAATCAATCAATTGCAATTAGATATCATATTCATAGGCTTTAAATGAAATTCAGCACCTAGATATCATGCTTATAGGTTTTCTGCATTTTACCATGTCTGCTAAAAGGGGTTTAAAATCAACACGCATAGAAAGCATGTCTATAGGAGTTATTAATCAAGTCTGAATCGCTTCACTCGCTTATAAGTCTAAAACCAGTAATAATGATGACCATCAGTTGTAAAACTTATGATCTCTTGCTAAAACTTGCTTTTCTTTAAAAGCTGACGACTTTTCTTAAATCAGTATGTATTCAGTTTATTTCATCGTTTCTGAAATCAGTAGATATCATGCCTATAGGATCCTCTTCCAACACCTAAGCAAGACCTAGGTCTAAAAGTATAAACTGAATCAGATTTTATTAGCTACAACCAGCAGGCAGGCTTGATTCGGGCTTCTTATCTGACCTATGTAATAAATCAGTCTGCCTCAACCTTTAAGTTTTAATCAGACCTTAAACAGTATGTGTAAGTCATGCTAAATTATGTTCTCTCTTTGGTTTAACGGAGGTCTATCTGAGCCCTTCACTTGTTTATGTGCTTTACCCCAACTCGTTATACGTGTTTTTGTATGTCGCCTTAGAGTTTTTGCCTTTGAAACTATAAACAAGACTAATATCCCTTCCCTTTAGGATTAGTAGTCCTAAATGCCTCCGGGACTGATAGGATTGGGGCGGGTAATAGCATGCAATAAGTAAACGAGACCATTCCGCGCTTTAATACCTTAACGGGGTGAGAAAGGGTAGATATGGATATGATGACCACGCGATAACATCACGTGCATCCCCTCACTGAGGAGTGATTACCGAATGTTTTGTGGGGTGATCCATATTATTTATAAACCTATGATCCCCTTCCCTTTGTTTCTTTGATTCTTTGCTTCTTTTCCAAATTTTAAACTATTTCTCTAAGGAAAAATCAGTCTCCCTTTCGTTCTTTCTAACTTTGCTTATTTGTAACAATTATGTGAAAATACCCTCTTACTTGAAGTTTTTATTTTCCTATGTGTTATTTGCACTTAAGTCACAACAATAGTTTGGGACCACACTAGTGGATCCTGAGGGTGCCTAACACCTTCCCCTTGGGATAATTTCAAGCCCTTACCCGATCTCTAGTTACTTGAATCAAACCCTTCTTAGTGTCCTAATGCACTTAAATCATTAGGTGGAGACTCTCCAATTCAAAACCCAATTCCCAGAAGGGAACGAGTTGTCTTCCCAAATGTCACAAACCCAATTTCGCGAGATAAAGGGGGCGTGACAATGACTACTAGCACAGGACCGGGTACCACTCGCAAAAAGTGGATGTTGCCTGCATGGACCATAAAACCCCTCATTCATCCTTTTTATAGTAACAAGGGACCCAAACTAGTTTGGGTTCCTAAATCTAACCCTTGATGTGTATGTGCAGGGAGCAGTGAGAGGAAGCAGAACGTGATAGACTATGGACAGTAAATGCCTAAAAGCATGCAGCCGAAAACTTCATGAAATGCTTCTCACTGAAAGCCCTGCAGGAAGGGAGTGTATCCTTGAGAAGAAAGTAAAGGGTACATTCTCAGTAAATGAAAAAGCAGAAAGGTTCCCTTGGAACTCGAATAGAAAAAGTTGGAGATTGTGGAGTTCAGTGCTCATCACCCATGGAATCATCTAAACTCGCCAGGAACCACCAATTGGAAGAAAATGCTTGCTCCTGAAAACAGGAAGGATCAGCTTGGGAAGCACAATGCAAACAGATGAGAGAAGGAATGCTCCTGAGAAACAACCCACAAAATAAGGTCAAAAAGGTCTCCAACTAAGGAAGCTCTAAATGGCAGGAGATGCTCATTGAATTTTCCACAGGGCACTCTCCCCCTGTCAAGAAAAAAATCGTGAGGATTAATGTGATGAACCAATCCTATCTCTGGTAAATGCCTGAGGCTTCAAAATCAGGAAGATGACAAAATGAGCAAGCTGTAGAAGACTGGCGAGAGACAATGCACCATCATAAAGAACCGGGTATGCTACTGGTTACCACTGAAGCTAAAGGAAGAAGAAATGCAGCTCATGGTGCTACTCAATCAGTAGAACATAAAGATTTGGGAAATCAAATTAACCCTCATTTTTCCCTCTTCAACTAAATTCTATCTCAAATCGATAAACCAAAATGCACCTGGGAAGTTTCATGGCCTCATCAACAACTGTAGAGAAATGGCAAACACACTGAGGGGCGAAATTCTCTTCTGAGGGTCAACATGAAAAAAGGATTACCTTGAGGAAAGCCTTGCAAAACAAGAGAATAAAACTCCAGATATCTACATCAACGCCTCAAAGTTGAGAATATCTCTGATGAATCAAGACGAAGACAAGGTCATAAGAATCTAATGAAGAACCTAATTCCCCTTCTGGCAGCTGCGTAAGAACACCTTCAGGTAAAGGTAGCTAAAGTTTTTCTAACTAAGCTTGACTCACATCAATACCGTTGTAGGTAAACACACATGAGGATCATAGAAGCTAAAGCTAAAAGTACATTATAAGCTGCAAAAAGGGGGAGCTGTTGAAATCTTGTTAAAAATATTGCTCCGGCATCAGGTTCTCGTATCTCAGGTTAGTAGTGATGAGGTTAATTTTTACATGCCCTCTCTAAAAAAAATTGTGTAATAATTGTCCTATAATTCAGGTGCCACATCATTAAACTTTTCAAGGTTTGTGCGTCATGTCTTGTCCATCAAATCCTTTCACCTCCTCTGTATGGCACCACTTCCCCACAAACCTACCGCCGTCTTTAGGATTATTCAGAACATGTTTCTTTCTTCACTCATCATTAGCCCCTCTTCCAATGAATCTTTTCTTCCCTCCTACGACAAGTCATGAACCTTCTCTCTCACTGTTTAGCTAGGACTCACTCTTCATCTCTCACTCTCTCTAAGCTACATATCTGGAAAGTATTCGTCTAATGGCGATCGAACAATCGTCTCAGTCTACCACTTCTAGCATCGTCCTTATTTTATCGCCTTCCTTGAAATCAAGTTCAGGTCATCACTATCTCATGCACTCTACTACTCTATACACTTCTGGTCTCTTCTCAACTCTTACTGTCTTTTCATTTCTGCTAAACCCTACTCGCCACTATTTTGAGAACCCTATGTCCAGTCAATCCTATGGCTTCTCCAAAGAACATGCAGAAGGTTTCACTTCTCTGGTTTCAGAAGCTCATGAGGATGATCCTGACCAATATATAAACTCCTCCATGTTGGACACAGTGACTCTCAAGGAGTCACCTGAAAAAGATACAGCTCACAACATCATGGCCATAGCTGGTGAAAGTCTAACGAATGAAGAAGTTTATTTCTCTTCTGAATATCAGAGGTAAGAGATACCGCGTCAAGAAAATGCAAGAACTGTAGAACTCCTAGAGTCTCTGACTCGTGAGATGTTCCTAGAAAAGCCTTCTGATGAACCCATTCCTCATCCATGCAAACCCACTTCTGTACCTCCCATTCCCTCTAAAATCCTAGGGTTTTCCTCAAAATCCCTCACTATCATGTCACTACAGCAAGATAGCTCAGAGTCTTCATTTAAGAAAAGTAAAAGGAGTGTCAAGCCAAGAAAAAAGAGAAGAAAAAATCCAAAAGATTTCATCAAGAGTGGGATAGTAAACCAAGTAGATAAAGATGCGTCCAAAGAACCCAGTTCTTCAGTACAAAAACCTATGACAACTCAATAGTCCATGGAAAAGGGAGTTGCTAAAACTGTTGAGAAACAGAAAGGGTCATCTGTGAAGTATAGGAGCAAGTCGAAACGAAGTAAGACTGAGCTAGCTCTGTTTGAAGACAATACTGTAGGGATAGCAAGCTGGAAAGGAAAGTATGATGAAAGTTGTAGCAAAAGAAAGGAGAAAACTGTGAAGGAACCTGGTCTATTAAGGTCCATGGCCAATGACGGTGGTCTTTGGCAACAGAGACTAAGAACTCCAAAAGTGTTGTGGGGGCACACATTTAATCCAGCTATTTCAGAAATGATAGGGATGCGTCAAATTCTGGAGATTGTGGAGTTTCAACAATGGGAACACTTGTTTGAAGAAAGAATGCCTCTAGTGTACGAAGACACAGTACAAGCTTTCTATGCTTCTCTTTTCACTATTGAGGGGGACCACATATGTGCTCTCGTAAATGGAATTGACATTGTGCTAGATGCTTCAACATTGGGCAAGGTTCTCAGAATCCCTTGTGAAGGTATGAACTCAGTTAAGGGTGTCAATGGAGGAAACTTTCGGGGAGCCATTATGAAAGAACAAGCCATTCAACAGGGGGAATAGATACATAAAAAGGTACTGCTTCCTGAGTATCAACTTCTCTTTGAATTGGTCAATAAAGTGATTTTACCTTGCTCTGAGAAGCGCTCTATTGCTACAAGATTTGACATGGTCCTAATGGAAGAACTTGACGAGTTTGTACCAATCAATTTGCTGGCCATCATGATTTATCACATGCAGAAAGTGGCAAATTTTAAAGGTGGAAATCACGGGTTACCCTACGGCTTTCTCCGAACACAAGTGTTCAGATTTTATAAGGTCCCCTTAGGAAATCCTAGAGTGGGCACGTGCAAGCAGTCCTTCTCTACGGTCACTCTAGAAGAATGTGAATGTATAAAAAGAGTTGGTGAGAGCCTCTCAACCATATCTCAGCTGATAAACGCTTAAAATATAGCTTTTGAGGAATTGAGAAGGCTGAGGGCTCGAAATACCATATTGGAAACTTAGCTTAGCCAAGCAGCTAAGGGACTTGATTCTGTACATGAGGAGGTCACCTGACCGAGACAGGAAAATGAGAGCTTCGGGCTCAATTACATGAAGAACAACTGGCTGCAAATGCTAGACTAGACCTGGTTCTCAAAACTATCGTTGCCTCTTCTTCCAAGTCTTCTTCCTTTAGTACCCCCTAGGATATTCCTTGTGTCAAGCTACTTTTGCTCCAATCTCCTGTGGCTGCTGTTTTACTTTTGTTTGCATGTTTTTGTTGTGATGGCATGTTGTACTTAACCATTACTTCTCCTGAATTACTCAGTCCAATGTAAACATTAATGAAACAGCTTCCATTTCGTTGTTTGTACAATACTATATTCCTTTGGATTCTCTTTTCTGTCATATTGTGTGCACATACGTGGCATGAGCTTGCAGTGTCAGACTTCTTTATGCTTCATTACCTGCTTGTGCTCTTTTTGCTCTTTTTAATGATGCCAAAATGGGGAATTGATTATGTATTGGAGATTAGAGGGTATGTGTTGTGTTGAGATCACAGGGCTGGGTATTGGTGATAAATTAAAGGGGTCTAAGATTTAGGGGGAACTGCTGCTCTCATTCTCTCATTTCTCATCTGGTTAACTGTTAATTCTGATCTAAACAAATGCTCATCATGCCTAAGTTTGTCATCATCAAAAAGAGGGAAATTGATGGGCTTTCAATAACTGATCCTTATGCTTACTATGTTTTGATGATCTAACAAACTAGTTGTTAAGAACCAGATAGAGAATCTTGTCCCACAGGACACACAGTTCATGTAAACTGTTCAAAGGCTACCTTAGGCAGGAACACAACGAGGAACACAACAGGGACCTGATGTGTTGGTCCTTTAGACATCTCCGACAATAGAACAAGTCAGTGACTGTACGTAATCAATATAAAGAGAAACACAATAGGAACCTGCTCCCTTGGGATTCTCTGAAAAAAGCACAGGTCAAGTGCACAGCCAGAACAAAGCAGAAGAAAGTGACCATATAGTTGAGGGACACAATCAGGACCAGGTCTGTTGGCATGATTTGACAAAAGTACAAAGTCCACTATCCAGCTGGAATGCAACTGCTCAGAAGTGGATGTGCAGACTGTGCAGCAGTCACTTCTCTCTGGAAAGAAGTACACCAAGAGTTGACATCACTATCTATTATGATATCTTTTGTGATAAAACAACCTGGGTCAAGACACATTTCTTTTGTGCGTTCAGTTGTATTCTCTCAAGCAAAAGAAGTATTGATCTGGCATTGAAGTCATTGGTGCGTCAAGAACAAAAAGACAACTCCACTAAGGATCAGTGTCTAGCAAAGTTGTATGTTTGTCCATAGTTGAGTTGTAATCTTTTTAATTGCTCTACATTGTAATTCCTAGTTTGCTTTCTTAGAAGCATTGTTTTAGGAACAAACAAAATTCATAAACCTTAGAGTTTATGTTGTGACTAATAGTAGTCATAAGTTAAATCCTCTGTAACTAAGAGAGTTATTGAGTGGCTTGCGATGGTGCATCACAAGTTAGTTTGAAGCCTTTTCAATCGGAAGTATTGTAAAGTGGCTTGTAATAGGTAGATTACAAGTTATTGAGTTTAAAGCCTACAGGTGTAGGTCGTGATTTTTTTATCCCCTTGTGTGGGATTTTTTCATGTAGAAAATCTCTTGCCTTGTTTACATTCAGCAGTTACTGCATTTTAAGCATTAGCTCATAGAGGACCAGGTACTCTATAGTTTGGCGGACTCAAAAAGGCTATCATCATTGCTAGACATCTCAAGCACTCTCCAGATCAACCAACGAAGGGGCTCGATAGACTAGGACTGGGATAGGAATGCCAATCATTACTAGACATCTCAAGCACTCTCCAGATCAACCAACGAAGGGGCTCGATAAACTAGGACTGGGACAGGAACGCCAACCAACGCCCAAAAGTTTGTATATTTCTCCAAGTGTATGACCAAAGAAACAATGTTTGAAGTTTATTTTTATTTCTCTAAGTGTACGACCAAGGCAACAATGCTTAAAGTTTATGGTTTCGGAAAAATTTGCACTCATAGTCATATCTTTCTAAATTTAGGTTATATTCGACCCTATTCTGTCACGACCCCGATCCCGATCGTGATGGCGCCCAACATAATTGCTAGGCAAGCCCGACCAATTACACTCTCAACCCGAGCATGAAGCTAAAAACCAATTATTTAAATATCATTAACAACAATGAAGCTAAAAGATTAAGCTGAATATCACGATAACAC
>MU665382.1:95166-107169 GCA_026770625.1 Nicotiana glauca
GAATCATCAGAATTCACATCCGAGCCTCCTAACTAAATAGTCAACTTCAAGTTGACTTTTCCAAAATAAGCTTTCCTTTAAGAGACTAAGTGTCTCGTTTCCAACTAAAACCAATCCAATTCTACCCGATCAACTCAAAAACTGATATTGAAACATAGTGAAGCATAATATGAGGGAAACGGGGCAGTAACTCACGTGACAACAGGCCGGGTCGTCACATATTCGAACTAACACCTACCGACCCTCGGCTATAATTGAATTTAGGTTACATTCGACCTTGTTCGAACCAACACCTACCGACCCTCGACCGTAATCGAATTTAGGTTACATGTTCGAACAAACACCTATCGGCCCTCAACCGTAATCAAATTTAGGTCATGTCCGACCTTGTTCGAACTAACACCTACCAGCCCTCGGCCTTAATCAAATTTAGGTTACATTCGACCTTGTTCAAACAAACACCTACCGGCCCTCGATCGTAGTCGAATTTAGGTTACGTTCGACCTTATTCGAACCAAAACCTACCGACTCTCGACCATAATCGAATTTAGGTTATGTTGGACCTTGTTCGAACAAACACCTACTAGCCCTTAGCCATAATCGAATTTAGGTTACCTTCAACCTTTTTCGAACTAACACATACTGGCCCACGGTTGTAATCGAATTTAGGTTACATTCGACCTTATTCGAACTAACACCTACCGGCCCACGACCGTAATCAAACTTAGGTTATGTTCGACCTCGTTTGAACTAACACCTACCGGCCCTCGGCCATAATAAAACTCAAGTCCAAACACACAAGTATAAAAACACCAACCACATAAAAAGAGACAGATGTCGAAAGCAATCTAGATATTCCATTTTATAAAACATTTTTTTACAAAGGCTCACCAAAGACGCCGACAAAATACATGAGCCTAAAAAAAAGAGAAAAAGAAAAAGAAAAACTACTGGCCACAACCATCACGGCCTTCGACATCCCCGCCGACTTGGCCCTCAACAGCGTCACCTCCTTGACTGTCAGCACCCTCACCATCACCACCTTTGCTCGTAGGATATGCAATATCAGACCAGGTATTCTCCTCGAGTCTGTCTACACCTCCGTCTTCCTCATCCTCAGCAGCCTCTGGCATAGTGGGGTCAAACTTGCAAGTGAATCGAGCTTCACAAGTCTTAACACGAGCATCTTTGAAGGCAACCTCAGAAATGGATCCTGTCACATGCAAATCTCGAAACACATCAAACTGGGCCTCGACATACAACTATCGAGTAATATTAAGAAAATTTGAAGTATAGGAAAAGGACGATTGCACCAGTAATCGGGCCTTCTCGACCTCAAGAGCAACAACTCGGTCATAGATGCCAAAAACCTCTTTCTCCAACTCTCCAATCCTCTCATCGAGCTGCTCTTCTTTAAGACTTGTCGTTTCTAAGTCATTTTCTTGCTCAGAACGGAGAGTACGGATCACTATCTCATGAGACTCCACCTTCCTCAATGCCTCCGATCGAGCGAACTCAGCCTCATCAAGATCCTTCGCCTTCTCGGCGACCTCTCCACTTAGAGCATCCACTCTAAATTGACACTCATTAAGCTGGGAACGCAGTGAGACCACCTGAGCTTAGAGATCACTGCACTGCGCTTCGACCCCTTTGCTGATTTTGAGCTCTTCCTGCTTACCTCTCAACGTTCCTTCAAGGACGCTACACTTCTCGATGACCCTTAGCAGCTTGTCGCCGTTCTCTTTCAACTCATCACGAAGGGCCTGCAAGTTTCCGCCCTCGCCAAAACGCCTGCGAATCTCCCGGTACTAGCCGCGGTACTCAAAATATTTATGCTCTAACTTCTCAAATATTTTCTTACGTTTCTCCTCCCTTCGAGCGCTTTTAATCTCCAAGATCATGGTCTGCAATCATAAGAAGAAAACAAAAAATGAGAATGCCTCTGTCAACAAAGTTAAAACACTACAGTTAGAAAGACGAAGCCTTAAACTACTCACCCTAAGGGCAAGGCCGGCTATGCTCCTCGACAGAGTAACATCGTCCAGATCTTTGAGGGATTCACCTTCTATGTCAGAGCAAAGAGGTCCGAGGGTAGAGACTATATTCTCTGTATTCTTCAACAGTTCATGATCCATAAGGATCGCAATGGTCCTCGTAGACCCCTCCAACCTCACCACGAGTTGGGTAAACCCTTCATTCATCATCCTCAGGTGGGCAGCATCAATGTTTGAACCCATCTCATAACCGTATTCGAAAATGCCTTTGTCTATTCCATCGGCCGACAAAGAAATATCATCAATTGGCTGCGAAGTCGACGGCCCCTCTTGCCGCAAAGAATCAAAAGCCCTTGTGGCCAGCCTTTGACCTCCGTCATTGCAGAAGGGAGAGACACGTCCTCATCGGCCTTCACCGATATCGGAATCTTAGACGCCAAACCGACATCATCTTCAAGGATAATGGTCTCCATCTTACGCAGGGTAAAATCATCCATCACAAAGTCATGGCACGGGCAACCCCGTTGCCAAAATCCACCGATCTCCTCTTACGGGGCACCAGGTCTCCATCACTTGGCAGCAATTCCTCCTCTTCATCCAAAAGATGGTACAAAAAGGAAGACAAAGGTTCTGCCGCCAAAATATCTGTAGAGAAAGAAGGAATGGATGCTGAGGCAGCGGCAGGTAGGACCGAAGAGTGAGCAAGACCAGTCGCAATCGTAGGAGGGGCATACGCTGAAGAGGCATCGACTTTCCTCTTGTGGAATGCAGGTGGGGGAGCTTTCGGCCTTTTGAAGACCCTCGGGCTGGAGTTAAGAGAAGTGCAAAAGAAAAAAGGTCAACCACAATAAACCACAAAAGGTAAACAAATAAGAGGCCAAAGCAAAGAAACTCGTCGTTCAAGAAATGAGCTGGCCTAAACTTCTTAAAAAAGACTGACCACTCACGAATCCCCGTGATGTGAGGGAGGAGCCGGCCGACCAAATCAGAAATGTCCCCTACCAAAGGAGGGGGCAAACTCTTGGCTGCATAAGAAAGGAACAAGAGATCAGAACCCATGACTAAACGAAGTAAACCAAATGCCTCAACATAGAAAGGTTAGACGCTTACGAGTACAATTCCAAGTTTCAGGGAAGCCGTCTATGTAGGCCACCACGCCCTCAGTTCTAACAAAGAAAAAATTGTGCTAGAACTAGCGGTTAGCCTTGTCATCCATCTTCACCACCATGTACTTTCCCCCTCGGTGGCGAAGGTTTAACATCGCCCCCCTATAGAAACTGTGGGCAAAGAGATGAATCAGATACTGAAGTATGATTTCAACTCTGGCCTGCTCCGCAAACATGGCAAGCATCCTTATGAGCTTGTAGATATACAGTGTGAGCTAAGTCGGGCAAATGCCATAGAAACGGCAAAACACCCCCACTAGTGGAAGAAGGGAAAGAGTGTAGCCGACATAAAAGGGTTAAGCGTAGAATAGCATAGTACCTAGAGCGGTGGACTTGTACCGTGTCCTGCCTGGAAGGGACCAACTCGATGCGAGCGGGAATGCCGTATTTAGCCCTAAGCTCTAATAAATTGGCCTTATTTATCGCCGACTCAGAGATTTCGGGCTCTACTTCAGGCGCCTTTGTAACATTAGACCTGACTTTCTCACTACGAGGAATTATCTCCTCCGCGTAGGGAAGTTCTCGTCCTCAACGGTAACGGAGACGCCCTCCACGTGAGGAGGGAAAACCATCGCTAAGGGAATCGGGTCACTTTCCTCTCTGGTACTAGAAGATATGCTAGACATATTTCCAATGAAAGAGAGAGTATTCAAAGCAACAGGGAGTTAAAAACAATAGAGATCACTAGGGCAGGGAAAGAAGATGCACAACAATGGAAGAAGAAGAAGAAGACACAAGGTTTCGATATAGAAAATCTGTAAAACTTGAAATTGTGTCTTCATATCCCTATTTATAAGAGCTCAGGCATCGAAACCAAGATATTAGGTCATCATTACTTGGCACCACTATCGAAGCAGCAGATCCAACCAAAAGATGCACGCAAAATGAGGCAATGCATCGGGAAAATGCATCATAATGACGTTTGACGTCATGACGTCACTCTGATCCAGGAACAACGCAACCCCAAAAGTTGCGGCTCATGAAAGGCCATGTTGCCAACTCGCCTCAAACATCACGACCTGACCCACTCATCCAATCATCTCAACCATGACGAAGAGAATTCACTCATCAAGCCCGCTTGAGGTCGGCCTCAATAAGCGGAGGGACTAACTGTATGGGTCGAAATTTGTAAGATAATATTCGAAATAAGACTACCCCGAAGGAAGAACTCTCGAGTCGTCATTAGTTGAGGTGGGCCAGGAAGCAGAAATATTCGTAGTCGAAGAGTCAACATGAGCCGTGGTCGAGATGTCGATAATGGTCGAGGTCCAACATCGTTGATGAAGCTGTAATGGCTAGTTTTTGAAATAAGATATTAAAGGGAATATTCTCTGCAGTTTGTAATATTAGGGTTTGTTAGAGATATTATATATATATATATATATATATATATATATATATATATATATATATATATATATATATATATATATAAAGAGGGGCCAATGATGTGAGGCACGTGAGATTCGTCAGTAAGAACAAACTTTTGGCTAAAGATTCTCTCTCTTACTAAGATACAAGAAGGACCTTTTCATGAAGATTCTTGTCCAAATTATTCCCCACTTTCATCAGATCCGAGAATAATTTGACATTCAAGGATTTATTTGCCACTCATCATTATCAGGAAGAATAACCACCTAGTTCATCCTTTATTGGGTGAATCACTCTTTCTATTTACTTAAATGTTATTTGTTGTTATTCATTGCCATTAAATGCTCTATTATTGCTCGTGTTACTTGGAATGATTATTGCACACTATTATTATATTTCTACCAGATCTGTTCAATGCTAATCACGCTTTCGGAACTCACATTTAGAGATATTATTGTTAACTAGGCTTAACCCCTCATCACATAAATTTAATTATTTGAACCAAGGACTATACTTTTTCGTCAAACAAATTTCTCTTCTTCTGCTTTTTCCCTTCAACTCCAGAACTGTTGCACAATCTCTCGGACGGCATTAATCGTCCCTGAACTGCGCCTATAATTTCCTCGAGTACTTTTCAACTCCAGGCAATTATACTAGCTTCTCCTTAGTTTAGAAAAGAAAAGAGGGTTTGCACAAAAAAAATTAATAATAAAAAGAGGATTTAGAAAGAAAAAGAGTAAAAAAGTCTTTTCGTATTAATTATAACAGAAAAATGACTCTTTTTGCTCAACTTTAAAATTAGTGATTAAACCTTAAATAGTAGGTTAAAAAATGACCACCCCACGTCATTACCACATTCCTGCCTCAGGGTGAGTCGATTTGCAGATAGTCTATTTTATAGCCTTATATTTAGAAGTTGGCCACTTATTTTAAGCTTTAAATTAGTGATCTAAAGTTCAAAAGTTTAAAATTTGAAATTAAAATTGTAAAAAAACAACGAACTTCTAAGTACAAATGTCCACACGGTGTAAATACTATAGGATGACATCAGGTAACTGCTTATAATACCCCTATTTAATATATATCAAGTTTATAAAAGTACATAGTTAAAATTTAATTAATTTTGACAAACTTCACTGAAGCTGTTGTTGTTCTTACTCAAATATTCTGATATGAATTTATACATTGCCAAAACCTAACTTCATACCTAAAATTTGAGGTTTTAAAAGCCAAAGTTCAAATTTAGATCGTCGGATTTGAAGTTGGGTTCTTCCGATGTCTAATTTGGGGTATTATCACTTTTAGCCCGCGTCAGAAATTATTTATATATGGTAGCCGAAAAAATATATAAAATTTAGATAATTTTTATATATAACATATGTATATATACAAAAAATATATAAATTTTATATATTTTCCGATTATTATTTTTACGGCGGCTATACGGTGTCATTTTTCCGTCTAACTTCAGACCTCATTGTATGAATTTGAACTTCAGCCTCACTCTAAATTTGGATACTCTAAACCCCTCATATTAACTTAAGACTCACATATTTGAAAATTGAAATTAATTATGAGGCGGTTAAGCTCTATAAACTTTGTAAATTCGGTTACTCCTTAAATAGGGATCCTAAATCGGCTACCTGGTGCAAACCATACGTAAAATTTACTCTATTTTGGAATTTGGACAATGGACCGATTGGTCTTAGCCCAAGAGGTCATTTAAACGCCCCGCCTCCCACAAAGCCCTAAGCGGAACTTCACCGGTAATAGTTGAGTAAGAGGAGAGAGTTTCGCCGCACTACAATGGGTATGTTAATCTAATTTTAATTCAGTTATCTCTGCGTTACCCTTCTTGCTTGATATTGATTCATGTCAAAATGAGGATCACTTTATTCCAGTTGACCGTTCCTTTCAAATATATTCGTCATTTTGCTTGAATGTTATAATAGTAGTATGTTAAATTTCATACAGTATGTTTTTCTTACAGTTTGAAAAAAGTTCAACTGAATAATGGACCTTATTGTTTTGAAAATTTCATATGGTATTAATTTTCTGGGAGAAAATGATACTATATGTTGTCGGTAAAAAAATGGTGCTGTAGATGAAATTTTTAGTGTTTGAAATGTAATTGTTGGAATTTTGGTAATGCTGGTTTGATCATGCAAATACAGTATATGCTTATATTGTGTTTTTCTGGAAAATGATTGTGATTTTTTATGTGGTGGATATGTAGGTGCCTACACTTATGTGTCGGAGCTATGGAGGAAGAAACAGTCTGATGTGATGAGGTTTTTGCAGAGGGTGAGGTGCTGGGAGTACCGTCAGCTCCCATCCATAGTGCGTGTCACTAGACCTACTCGTCCTGACAAGGCACGCCGCCTCGGCTACAAGGCCAAGCAGGTACTTTTTCTTTTCGTTCTGATATCTGACGGTGTTGAGTTGAGCTTACATGGAGCGACATGTTTAGTAAGGATTCATATAGTCAATCCCAACTTGCTTGTAATTGAGGCATAGAAGTTGTATGATATTTGACAATGTTACTCCTTTTTTGGTAATGATAATTTTGACAATGTTACTTGCTGAGAGGTTTCAGTCATGTGCATATTGCAAATGCTTATAGATACTCGTACATAGGGTGTACTAAGTTTTCTGAATCCACAATTGTTGAATAGCTTGTTCTTGGATGTACTAAGGTGAAAATGAACATGGTCTGGTAAAACTTGAGTTTGAGTGTTCGAGTGAGATTTTATTTTTGATTTAATTCTGTTGCCTTTTGATGGTATGTATTGAATTGATCCCATGCTATTGGAATTAAAAATATTTGATTCAATGTATGATCAAGTAAAATAGGCTACTTTCTCGGTTTAGCCATAATCGTCGTCTCTTCTTATTGCCTTTCTCCATAATTGTGTGGTGCATCATCTGTAATATCTGATAACAGGTTGCTTCTAAGAGAGTGTAATGTCCCTCTTTCCATTCATAGTCATCTGAAATTTCTGGATGCATGGGATTGAAGCAATTGCAAATATTTTTTTCTTGTAGTGCATGCAATTGTTGTATGACTTCTCAAAATTAGAACTAACAGTATTTTGTCAGTTCTCCATTTCCGTAGTAGAATGGTGCCTTTGTTGTCTACTTTTGGATGTATATCCATGTGACTGTGTTCAATAATATTTGCAGGGATACGTGGTTTACCGTGTGCGTGTGAAGCGTGGTGGAAGGAAGAGGCCTGTACCCAAAGGTATTGTGTATGGTAAGCCTACCAACCAGGGAGTCACCCAGTTGAAGTTTCAGCGTAGTAAGCGCTCTGTTGCTGAGGAGCGTGCTGGTAGGAAATTGGGTGGTCTTAAGGTTCTCAATTCTTACTGGATCAACGAGGTATTTGTCTGTTGACTCTATTTTAGCAAAATTCGAATTTTCTTCTTGTGCAGATTCTTTGGGCTCATGTCATAGAAAGCAACTTATTATGTTGATTGCAGGATTCTACTTATAAGTACTATGAAGTGATCCTGATTGATGCTGCCCATGCTGCTGTGAGGAATGACCCAAGAATCAACTGGATATGCAACCCGGTTCACAAGCACAGAGAGCTTCGTGGACTGACTTCAGCTGGCAAGAAAAACAGGGGTCTCCAAGGAAAAGGACACTTGCACCACAAGCAACGTCCGTCAAGAAGGGCAACTTGGAAGAGGAACCAGACTCTGTCTCTACGCCGCTACCGTTGATCTGTTTAGATTTTCTCGGCCGAGTTTCTTGTTATGTTTTCACAGTTGTAGGCCTTTCATCCCTCTTTGGAAATCAAGTGCTGCAGAAACTTTTAGAACATCTCAATGTGAGCGATGGGTAATATGACGATAGATTATTATGTTATACCAGTATATTTTTCAGGTCATAATATGACGATAGATTATTATGTTCTTTTCTTTTAAACGTCTGTCTTAATTAGACCTGTGTTATCCAGGCTCAGCATTGAGGATTGGCCACTTTTTTGGTACTTTTTAAGTTTTTGGAGAGGTTATAACTTATTACCCTGCTTTTACTTGGTCATAGAACAATTTTTCGTTATAATTAACTTAGTTGCAAAGCCTAAGTTCAAAAGCATACTCTAGTTCTTCAATACAGAAATACTCGAAAGATAAAATATATTATCACATATAGAGAATTCCTGCACTGTTATGCAGGCTCCAAATAGAACTCGGATTGTAATCAACAATACATGGTTTTAGCTATTTACACCTTCCTATGAAACATGCCTTTGCACCCCTTTCCAAAAATCAATACCCAAGTGTCTTATATAAGATAGAAGAACCTGCCAAGATAGCATATTTTCTCTCACAGTAGTAATTCAACTTCCATCAAAAGCAGACAGCAGGAAAGGGAGATTAGCATCTCACAAGAAACATTTCATTGTAATAATTAGGAACTAGGGGCCACCCTTTGTCAAACTGGTATAACGGAATTTTGTATATATCAAAAATTATGTGCATCTGTGGATGCAGTTCAATCATCCTCTTCTTCCTTTGGATGAAATCCAGTAAGAGAACTCCGCACGAGCTTCTTCTAACTTCACAAAAAGCTCCTTCATGAAATTAGTGTTTGTTCCATGAGTAATTCGCAGTATCTCTGCTGCCTTGGCTAGTGACCTGTATGCTTCCTCAGTCTCACCAAGCCACCTGTAATGAACAAATCAGCACCACGGGGAGATCATTAACGAAACCACCACTTTCTCGACATTTCTTTAAGAATGTTATAAACTGTAGGTTCCAGCTTTTAACATGTTTCCAAGAAGCTCAAAATTCGCAACAAGTTGTGTAACTTGAACAAGAAATCCTACTTAATGGAAAAACTGTCGCTAACTTCATTAATAGTTTCTGAAGTCACTTAATTTCAGAAGTTAAAGCAAATATTGGATCACTGATAAAGTTGATGAATGTATCAAAAATCCTCAGACTTTCAAAACCGATCGAACTCGCCAGAACAAGCCAGGAGGAGCAGATCTCCAGACCACGAAATCGCTGCAGAATATATCTAATCAGCTAACATGAGACCGCCCATAGTTTTATCGTCTCAACCGCTTAAATTAAGTAGACTAAAATTTCTCTGTATACAAAGACAAATATACCTATCCTTTTTTCGCAGTTTCGGCACTCTTTCATATGCATACATTGTACTGGACTACTAGCATATTATGCATAGACGTTTAAATGTAGGCTACCATGTAAGTGTCCTGGAATTGTCTGGTACAATAGTCTGCTTGGCACTTGTCCTAGAGACTGTAGAACTTAAGACAAACTAATTTCTTAGGCAGTACTTTCATTTTTGAGGCACTTCAATAAGTGCATACACTTACATAAATTAGTCCATAAAGTTCTAACATACATTTATACTACTACTTAATTCGGGTGACTATTAAATGTATTTTCCAAGTCTTACGATTCCTTATAATCTTTTATTTACTTAAATTATATGTGCTGTTTATTATTTAACTGCCATGTCCTTATTTTTTCTTAAATAAGCGTTAATGATGTAAATGGCTAGGCTACAGTTAAAGCAACTACAGGCCACCTCGAACACCTGTTTCAAACGGTACACGAACTTCCCCATGCCTCTAGGGGCATTGCTATAACTTCACCAGAAGTTGGCACGTGCAGGATATACTTGTGCAATATTGCAATAGGATGTAGTAGATCTAAACAAAAGTCTGATAATCAAGATAATGAAACATGAAATAGAAAGAGGACAACTGCAAAAGCCAGAAATATGCAACACAATATATTGAAAAACCAAAAGCTCTCTAACCATTCAAGTTTTCCACAAGTGTAATACTGCAGTCCGAGCAAAGGATGACACTCTGGATAAACTCCTATCAAAAGAGGAAATATTACCATATGGAGAAAACATGTAGATCTTATAAGTATATATGTTCAGAAAGCAGAGCAAAACTATTGGAAAACGGAACTTTAGTGCATGACTAAGTTAAGAAAAAGTCGTTACTTATTTATATATGCTGGTGATGCGTAGGAAGTATAAGAAAAGATTCTTGGTTATACTACGCGAAGCAACTCAAATCTATACATCTCCCAAATCACAAGTTCCTTCAGAAGGAATGTTAATTATCTCCAGGTAAAACAAGCATGTCTAATACCAAAAAGAACAGAAACGCAACAGAATTAGATTTAACATCTCAGGCAGAAGAGCAAAACAACAGGGTCCGGAGCGCATGAGCAAAATAAAGTCATGATGATTAGCATTTGTTACGCAGACCTACAACTGGCACCAACAAGGGATATAGCTTAAGAATGTAGAAAAACCTGCTCTCTCTCTCTCTCTCCATTAGAATTTAGATTCCTTCTTTCGTTTGAGCATGATTAATATGATAAAGTAAATTTTTTGTCATGTATAAACTTGGGTCCAAGAGCAGAGAATTCACTTATTGAATTAAATATAAAACTGGATCTCACAGTACTTTCTTATAGTAGAAAATTTAATAAGTATTGAGAATATAGTTTTAGAAATATAGACCCAACTTCGAGACAGCCTAAAACAGGAAGTGGGTAGATTAAGGGTGGCAAGTGGGCCGGTGACCGGCCCGGGACAGTGGTTCAAACGGGTTGGGACCGGTATATTTGGGCCTGGACCGGTCTCGTAGGCCGGTTCTTTGCTTTGGGACCGGTAGGACCGGGACCGTTTGGCCCGCCAAGGGACCGGGACTGGACCGGTCCCTTGGCGGGCCAAACGGTAAAGTTTTTTGAAAAAAAAAACTAGCCGTTCCTCAAATTTAAAAAACAGCCGTTGGCTATTTAGAAAAACCCAAACTTTTTATAATTACACTTTTTCCTTATTTTCAACTATAAATACCCCTCATTCTTTCATTTTTCTTACAAAATCAATATCAGTCTATCACAATCTCTCTCTAATTTTCTTCTATACTTGCTACTATTGCTTACTTTATTCCAAAAAATAGTAAAAGAATATTGAGGTAGTTACAATTTGTGAAAAAATTGTGAAGTTGGAGAATTGAAGTCTTCAAGTCTTCAACGATAAGCAATTTTCAACAAGTTGTTCATCAATTCGGTAAACTCGTTCCAACTCTTATGTTTTAATATTATAGTTTGTTGATTTATTTATTTACTATTACTTGATTAATTCAGATGGCTTCCATAAGAAAACTTTTTGATAAAAATAAGGGAAAATCCAAGAGTGGCGAATCTAGTAGTCATGTTGTTCCTCCTCCCCCGCCCCCGGCTCCCCGAACCAAACCCCATATCCATCCTACACCTGCTATTCTTAATAGCGATAATAGTTTATTACAATTTACCGAGAGCCAATTGGCAAAAATGATAATTGTTATGGGCTTACCCTCATTAAGCCCTCAAGCCCTCAAGCAATTCTCCATTAAACGCTTTCTCTCTCTTCTCTCACCTACTCTCACCAACGGTCCTCTCCCCCAGCCCCAACGGTAAGCTTCC